>VYZW01018670.1:2619-174123 GCA_013401315.1 Balaeniceps rex | reverse complement strand
AACACTAAAGTAAACAGGAAATTAAAGCAGTTTTATTGCACGGCTTAATGGTGAAGTGCTATAGCTAGATGCTTTAAAAAAAATTTGAATGAGGACAGCTAATTCTTCTGCCAGGAGTAGTTTAAAACTCAGCTGGATGATAATACTGCCTTACACCCACTTGGGGTTATGTGTGCTTTATTGCTAATAATCCACTGGAGGAGTGTTTAAAGGCAGTTGTTTTCTTTTCTCAGCGCTGTGTGCAACTGCAAAAAAAAATGTTATATAATCGGACATTTGAATTCAAACTATAATAAAGAAAGTGCTGTTGGGTTTCACATTGCAAGCCAAGCCAACCGTTGGGAGTTTTGTCAGCCTTGCTGTAAATGTCAGTACAGGCCATCTTCATTTGTCATGTTTCCCATCTTCCATGTGTAAGCAATGTGAACTGCATTGCTATGAAAGCTCTGATTCCTTTAGATCGGTGCTGTGCTATTAATGTTATATTTTTAAGTCATGTCTTGTGGAGTGTGCTGAAGAGAAGACATTAGAAACTCCCTTACCTAGAATTTGGTGGGATTTTTTCTTTCTCATACTCTGAAGTAGTATCAAGTGTGCTTGGAGTGTAATTTTTTTAAGCAAAGCTAAAGTGCAGTTAAATTACAGCCAAGCTGCTCATTTGATTTGATTTTTGGTTCTCATTTTCTGCCTTCCCATTGAGTATGATCATATTAAATGGAGAACTTCCAAAAATTGTGTGTTTAGGCATTTGAAGAACTGCTTTGACAACATAGAGCCACCTTTGCATGTGAATTCAACAGGTAGATAACTTTGCGTTTCCCTGAAGGGTTTGCCTATTCTGATAGCAGTTGAATGAATGTAGAAGCACTTTGATTGTTCTCCTTTAGCCTTTTCTTCTGCATCTCCAACCAAACCCTTTCATTTTTTTTTTTTTTTAACTTCAGGAATGAGTATGTACCTCACCATTAAAGGGATGATATTTTCACCTGGGAACTCAGGGGTTTTTTTGGGGGAGAGTGTCTTGGGTATTGTCTGTGCTGGTAGGAGTTCAGCAAACCACCAATTGATCCCTCTGGAAAGAAGGACCTTACTGTAGAAGGCACAAAAATCTTTTGACTAAACTGTGTACACAAGTAAACTTTCCTACAGGTCAGTCATCTTAATAAGCTGGTTTTAATTAACATAATTAATTTGGGCTAAGCCAAAAAGTTCCAGTGTTAGCAGGTTCTTATTTTCTTGACTGACTCTTGTACATTTAAGGATGATAAAGGCATAGCAGGATGCAACACTGACTTTTAACAAACACACTTTGAAATTCAATTATTTGCAGTATCATTAAGGGGGGGGTTGTGTAGCAATCTCAGGCCTAGACTGTTTCCCAGGCTACCTTCTAATAGAGAGAGGTAATGAGAAATAAAATGGGAGAGTATCTTCTCTAATGAACACTTGTACTCTTGTTTAGGTATTGCTCACAGGGACCTGAAGCCTGAAAACATCCTGTGTGAATCTCCAGAAAAGGTGCTACTCTGGTCTCTTAACCTTCTGAAGTGTATTTTTTTACTTGGTTTCCAAAGACAGCCCTCACATTCTGTCTCTTTCTTCTTGAAGACTTCTGAACCCGTTAGTGATCTTCAACTAAATTTAATAGAACTGAAGCCCAAAGGAGACTAAGTTATTCTGTGAGCTGTAAAAATGTGAGCATCTGGCTAGGAGATAAAAAGCTAACTGTTCTTAGAGAGAGCATGGCAATTACAACTTAGCATCTCCTCTGTTCTGAGGCAGTACCCAGATGGACAAGGCCAGCTGGTCATGTTATGTATAGTTCCCTAACTGCCCCAGTGTGTACTAACACTTGCCTAGCCAAATAAAAAATTAATGTCATAGGGTCAGATGCTGGGGACGTGGGAGCAACTGGGACAGAGGAGGCAAATGCAAGGAGTGGAATATACCTGTAAGAGACTGGGTTTCACTAGTCCTCCTGCTAGAACAACTTGTTTTTTGTCCTGGGGTTTTCCACCTGGCGCTGTATTCATATATATTGAATTAGTCCCAGTCTTCTGGACCTCTTACTGTTTTGTCCTTGTTTTTAGGTATCACCAGTAAAAATATGCGACTTTGATCTTGGTAGTGGGGTGAAGCTGAACAGTGCGTGTACTCCAATAACTACTCCCGAATTAACAACACCGGTAAGAGACCTCCTGTGGCTTCATGCTTTTTCCTCTTCTACCATAAAACAATTTTTCTTATCTCCAGAGGAGAGCTTCCAAAGGGCTTACTGCCACTACACCCAGTGGTGGATAGTTCATTTAAAGCAGGTGTATGTGTGGTACATACTGTCCTGGTTTCCCAGTCATAGAACAAATACACAAAAGCACAGGAGCTTATCGATTTAATTCTCCTGTTGGCCAGGAAGTAACACATTGATCCTGTTTGTCTCTTACCCCATCAAATGAGGAAGCTTTTTGTGGACGTTTTTTATGTGCTTGTGGACTGAGTTTGAACCTTAGTTTTGTGTTCATTTCCCCATATTTGGGTTCTGTAGCTAAGACCCATGAGCTAAGGGCAATGCAAGCTCTGTAATCAGTGTGTGGCTTTGTAATACACATTAGTTTGAAAAACTGCAGTGCTATGCTTTTGGCATTACTATGAAAAAAATCTGACAGTTTTTCAGCAGTCTGTTATGGAAATCACCTCCCATGATGTTCTTGCACTTTCTGAAAAGCCTGATAACTAATGGATAAGACTTAAAAACCTGAAATATATGAATTAATATTTTGACCCTGTATAAAGGATCATAGATTCAGATGGAACAGTTGTATGATTCTGCTAAAGAACAGCAGGAACTCTTTTGCCTTCTGTTAGATCTCTGTAGTCCTTACACCTGAAA
This sequence comes from Balaeniceps rex, assembly GCA_013401315.1. Lineage (NCBI taxonomy): Eukaryota > Metazoa > Chordata > Aves > Pelecaniformes > Balaenicipitidae > Balaeniceps > Balaeniceps rex. Next base: position 171,236 of record VYZW01018670.1, on the reverse strand, counting down.
CGTGTTAATTTTTTCCCATGCAGTACGCTCATAACATGTTTCAAAGCTCTTGGCAATTCCATTTAACCTTTGAGGGATGCAGCAGTTGTGATTTGGCTTAAGAAAATGAGACCTGCAGTGAAAGCAGTAAACTTCAGTAGTCTCTGATGCCCGATTCTGCTTTTAGACCAACCTCCCTACTGTAAAGAATGGTAAAAAACTCGAGTTATGCTTTGATTTGATGCTCCCTTTGAAAACTTGCTTGAGTTTGGTTTCCTAGTGTGGGTCTGCAGAATACATGGCACCTGAAGTGATTGAAGTCTTCACAGAGGAGGCCACGTTCTATGATAAGCGGTGTGATCTTTGGAGCCTGGGAGTGATTCTGTACATCATGCTCAGTGGTTACCCCCCATTTGTGGGCAACTGTGGCACAGACTGTGGCTGGGACAGAGGAGAAGTCTGCAGAGTTTGCCAGGTGAATGTGCATATCCTGGGCATATGTGGGAGAGTGTAGTTTGCCCCGTGAACTTAGGGTGTAAGACTTGCCATAATGCCAGCAGTGAAGAGCTGTGTCTGTAACCCACCCAGTTATCTGGGAGGATAAGCTGTCACTGAGAAGTGAGGGTGGTAACGTAGAAGTTAAGTGATGATATCCCTTTCTAAAGTAAGGTTTGGCAACTGCCTCTTTATCCTCCTGATGTACGATCTCAGAGCTTCTCCTCGTCCTCTCCCCCACCCCTTTATTCCTCCTGTATTCTGTAATTCTTGATCTGGTTTATGGTAGTTGCCACAATTCCTCAGATAAAAGTTGAGCCCCAGGAGAGTCTCCATGCAGGGCCTGAATTTATTCTTTCTGAAAACTGAGTACGCAGGCTGCACTGTTACTGGGGGGAGAGAGAGAGGTGGTGTCAGCAGACAATGGAACATGTCTATTGTAGGATGCATTGATTCACTCTGTGGAGCTGCCTGTCACTACATTGACTCCATGAGGAGACTGGATGGTTTGTTGTCATCCACCACATCAGGTGGATAAAATTGAGTGAGGAGAATCCCACCTGAGAAGTCTTCTGGTTGCACTCTAGTTGCTAGTTAAATTAAAGAAATTTTCCTTTGCTAGAACAAGCTTTTTGAGAGCATTCAGGAAGGCAAGTATGAATTTCCTGACAAGGACTGGTCACATATATCCTCTGAGGCCAAAGATCTCATCTCAAAGTTGCTGGTTCGTGATGCCAAAGAACGACTTAGTGCTGCTCAAGTTTTGCAACATTCATGGGTTCAAGGAGTATGTATCCCCCTTTATATTTTTTTAAGGGTTATTCTTCTTCCAAAGTGATAAACAAGCTGTTCCCTGTCTCTAAACTTTTAATAGAGACATTGCATGTTTTATTGCTCTTATCTTGATTAATTAAATGATATACAGTGGCTTTATTCATTCTGGAGCTCTGTGTGGTAAATATTTGGATGAATCTGTCAAGCTTTCAGTGTTGTTTTTAATTATTGCTTTATGCGTTTTAAATGGCTTTCTTGTGAATACCAAGCACTGCAGTATACGAATTGTTATGTTACTCTTTAATACAGTAATGCAGAATGCTGGTAGATACGGTTTTAAAAGAACAGCAGTATCCTCTTTTGCTTTAGTTCCCAGTTCAGAAAAGAAGGGATAGACCCTCTGGAGAGCTTCCAAAGCTTTAGTCTTATACTTGCAAACAGTGGTATCTTCTTGTGAGGGGAGACGGATTATGAAACGTGATTTGTAAACCAACAGTGATTTGTAAACACACAGTGAATTAGCTTATATACAATATCCATTAGTTGTAAAGGTCTCGGGGAGTCGCCTGTTTTTTATCACTGTCTCTTGGGAAAGCTTGGTTCCCAGCTGCTGATACGTAACTAACTTTTCTTAACCGCTTCTTCTAGCAGGCTCCTGAAAGGGGATTACCTACTCCTCAAGTTCTTCAGAGGTAATATTTCTTTTTGTTTAAATGTCTGTAAACTTGGCCAAGAATCATTACTGAAAGAATGGGGAGAGGTAGGAGGTGGCAAATAGCAGGGTAGGATCCCTGGTTGAGAGTGGAACTTAATAAATGTGCAGCACTAATTTTATTAAGAACATCAGAAATATTAAAGCTCTGATTTTTCTTTATGATCTAATCTTGCTTGTTTGTGGGAAAGGCATTGGAGAGGATTCCTGCAGTGCAGTGCTAATCTTAGACAGGAAATAATGATGGTTTTGGCAGTTTGCTGCCCAGAAGGGGAAAAAAGGCATAAAGGCGTGTGCTATCCAAAGAGACTACATTCTGATGGGTGAATAATCATCATATACACAGACTCGGATCTGACTTCCATTGTAGTTGGGGGTGAGCACAGTATCAATTTAACTGTGAGCAGGGCAAGCCTCATTTAAAGTGATTTGATGGCAGATTCTGTATGCCAGAGAGCCTGAGTCACACATCTCTGTTTCTATTTCCATATCTGCCGCTGGTGATTCCAGGTGGTTCTTCCCATCAGAAGTGCATTTCCTTAAGCCACTTGTGCAATTATAGTGGGATTGCAGTTCTCTGAAGAAATACAACAGTATTGTCCTATATGCCCATCCTTTTTTAACATGTAGAAATTAAGCATGGCATCTCAGGTGGTTTCCTGGGCTTACATCAGAAGTCCTTGGGAGAACGAGGACTAGAATTGTGGCTGTTTCCAAAATCCCAGAGGGTTTTTGTTATGTATTGCTGGTCCTCACAATGAGGAGAGATGCAAATACTAACTGGTCATTTTGCCTGCTGTGTTGATGTTTTGATAGGAGAAAAAACTGCCTGGAAATAGATATTCTGCTGGGAGGGTAACTAGGTAAAGTGACTCTGTGTGTGTTGTAACTGCTTTCTCCTTTTCCCATAAAAAGGAACAGTAGCACAAAAGACCTGACGCTTTTTGCTGCTGAGGCTATAGCCCTGAACCGCCAGTTGTCTCAGCACGAGAACGAACTCAGCGCAGAGCAGGAGAACATTGCCCATGCTGTGTGCTCCATGAAGCTTTCTCCTCCGTCCAAGTCCCGCCTCGCCAAGCGCAGAGCAATGACGCACGCCACCAAAAACAGTGACTTTCAGCCAGTTCCCCATAAAGCCTTTTAAACTTCTTTTCTGTTATGGATTGGCAAGATCAGCCTGTGTTCTTATTTGGATTTTCAGCGCTGATAAAATATTCTCTGCTTCTGACACTTTGATTAAAAGCTTGCTCTTGTGATGTGACTTGTAACTTTAAGGGGACAGCTTTTTATGGGAATGTTTTTTGCCTGTCAGATTTGGTGCATTAAAGATAATTTAACTGATCTTTTTAAACTGGAGAAGATGGGTTTGCTGCTGTATTATCTGAGGTGATAAATTACTAAGCTTTCCTTATTTTCTTCTTAGAAGAGCATGCTTTAAAATGGGAACTTGAAAACATCAGAAAAAAACACTTTCTTGCTTTGCCCAGCAGAGCATCAAGTCTCTCCCTGCCTATGGCTGATCTCCTTGATGGCACATCTTGCAAGGTGCTGCTGCTAGTGTCAGCAGCAGGGACTGTTTTCAACCAGCAGTGCCCTTCTCTCTTTCTGTACACTCAGGAAACGAAGATGATGACTGGGTGGATCTCTGTCTCCATTACCTTCATTGGGCTTAAATTGTATGAGGATGATGCTGTAAAGGTGCAAGGATCACTCAGGCTTGTAGGGATGAAGAGGACAGGGTTGCTTTTTTTAACCCTGTTGATAGTTTGTGTGTCAGCGTGTTGGATGAAAGCTGGGGGGTGTGTTATTTCTTTATCTGACATCTTTTTGTTCTTAACTAAAATGTACTCCATATCTTTTGGTTTTTTTGTGTCCAGTGTGTCCCCTTCTCTGGCAGTTACGTTCTCAAGTCTGATAACCACAGTATAACAGACTGCTTATATAACAGTTTATATTTAGTATCTGTTGTTTTCTATATTAACGCTATCCTCAGTTATACCTTTCTTTCTGTAAACTCGTATTTCTCCATGTCCTTTTGTGTGTGTTACCTGGAGTTCTTCATGTGAATGGACAGGCTTCAGTGAATTTCGGTGTATGAATAATTTAGGATTATCAAATGCAGAGGTACATCCATGCAAAAATGGTGCTGCAGCTGTTGCATTCTGCCTCCTGCACTGATCTCAGGCTGGGTGTCTATATTTTCGCTTCCAGTTTTAGTACTGCGGTACACCAGGGGTCAGGGGTAATTTGAAAGGGTACTGGCTAAAAATCTGAAGATTTTGTATGACCAAGGTGAGGTGTCCATGGAGAAGGACATGGATATTGAGCACTTTCTGAAATGTAAGCTGTGAAGATTGGGCCACTAAGATGCCCAACACGATGCACCTTAAGCATGCCAGCCTTTTCTGAAAACCTTTGCCAGGGCATTGTGTGCAGGGTGGAGAGGGGGAGGAGGCCCCCAAGTGCCAGCACAAAACTGTCCCAAGCAGAATGAGAAGGAATAAAGTAGCAGATCCAACAAGCACTTGGAAGTTGAAAGGTCAAAGCTGAATGTCTTTGCATGGCCTATTCAGAGTGGTTTTACATTATCTTTTAGCAGTGTGCATATGGCTATTTTTATACAACCTACTGTATTTTGTGACTAATATTAAAGTTGTTATTTAAAAGATTTTATACATTGTGCCGGTGGACGGTTTATGAAATGTATTTTGCTTTGTTTTTATTAAAATGCTTTAAGTTATGTATTTAACACATTTGGTAGTTCTGTGTGATTTTTTTTCCTCTTGATTTTTGGTGACATAGAAAAATAGAGAATGACTTAATTCCTTACTTCTCTGTGTGACATTGGATTTAAGACAATTTAAATCTCTGAAGACTAAGCATACCTCCTCCTTCTATGGCTGTATTGCTTTATCAGTCTCTGGAGGCTCCTGTGATCTCAGCTTTCTTGAGGTAAAATGAGGATATGACTGCACAGAGAGGGCTGGAAGGGATCCTGTGATCCTTTTGACCTTTATAAGAGATCAGATAACTGAGGGCCAGTGAGTTTAGGAACGTACCTGCACTGTTGCATTTCATGTTCTTCCCTTTGATTTGTGTATGAAGCAGAAATCCTGAAGTTTGGCCAGGAGTGGTGGTGCAATGCAAAATACTCCTTGGATGTAGCCCTGAAGCTTTTCAGACTCCAGAAGTCTAAGCAGCAGCATTAGCATGGAGGTGTGAAGAGGGGACATTAACGGTGCTGCTTGGCCAGAGACGGAGGGGTCTGGTGGATTTGTTCAAGCATTGGTAAGTGGTCCTTTGCAGACTTTGCTCTGCACCTGCTGCTTTTCGCTGGTGGTAGAGGTAGACCCAGAGAGCGAGTTAGTGGAGCAAAGACCAAAGCTGCTGTTCTGTGTTCTTGCGTGAACTATTGGTCTGGACAGTCAGTCCTTGCCTGCCTCTCCCTCCACAAAACGCAGCACGGAAAGTGAATCCAATGCATGCGTCTTCTGCACAGCAAGGATGAAGCTGGCTTGCTAGCCAGATTCGCTTTCCCTTTACAAAAGAGAGCTTGAGAGGAGAGAGTGAAATGCCCAAAGAAAACCTTAGTTCGGGGATATTCATGCCGTTACCTTCGGCTAGTGGAACTGCCGTCTAGGTGAGCAAGTACTCCCCGGGCTTGAAGCTGCCTCCTGCGTGAGAACGCTTCAGCTGTTGGATGTGTGCAGTGCAAAGGATTTTAAGCACTGGTGTGTGAAACATTGGAAGTGCCCAGCAAGACTTGACTAAATGGTTAAACTTCGCATGATGGTTATGACAGGCCCTTCAGCTGACGGCTCAGGGCCCCACCTGGCTCTTGTGGTGCTCTCAGCTGCCTTGTGGATGCTGCCAGCAGCCACCTCCACATGTGACCTGTATTAGAGCATCCTTGCTCCCCACTGGTGCATACTTGCACACTTACCTGTTCAGGACTTGGAGTCAGGCTTTTCACTGAAGAGCTAAAATCTGGACACGCTTTTCCTTCTTCTGCAAGGCAGTAGCCTCTGGCAGAGAGGAAGGCAAGCAGCAGTAGGTGCCAGAGCTGTGTAATGCTAGGAACTGAGAAAACCTCCCCAAACAGGGAAGAGGTGTTGATTTAAGCCAATTGTTCTGCTCTCAGGTGTAGTCTAGTTTTGACTGCCTCTCGCAGAGTAATTTTTAAGTTTCTTTGGAGCACTATGGCTAAGAGTTTATAATGGAGTTTGGGTGGGAAAGGTTGTTTTGCCAGAGAGGTGGGATGCAGCACTCCCCAGGGCCCTGTGAGGTTCGTGCCTGGCATAATCAGATCAGTCCGTCTGTGACAAACACAGTAGGTTTTCGTTCTTTCCAGCAAGGTCTGAAGAGAGCAGGCATCCCAAACCAGTTGGCAGGCCCTGTATTTGTACTCGCCTTCCTTTCAAAGGAAATTCTCCTGCCATATTTAAATCAAGTGCTTTTGTTTGAACTGTGCTTTAAAACCATCTGCTTCTCCTTCCCTCTTCCTCCTGGGCAAGAGAGGTAGCAGAGAGCACAGGAGACCTCGTAGCGGTGGTACAAGAGCGATGTTTCAGTGATACAGGTCTTAGATCTTTCTTTGCCTCAAAATGAGAAGTCAGATTCAGCTGATGGTCCAACAGTCTCTCATCACAGGTGCCTCTTTCCCTCTGATCTTTATCTTTCAGGGAGAGTTCAGCTTTAGGTGTTTTATCCCCAGAGGGCTTAATTTCATAGGCCTTCATAATGCTTTTTTCATGTCAGTGAGGAAGAGGCACTTGTTTCTGGGTGGGAAGTCACTAATTCAAGATTCTGTGATCTGTCCTTTTGAAGTGGTACTGGGTTTGCTGTTGTCACCTGAACATCTCGTGTTCAGGCAGCCTGTAGAACATGACTCCGCTTCATCGCTGAACCCCACCACCTCCGCTTTGGAAAGGGCTGAATCTCTGTGCCACGCTTTTTCAGTTACTGGTGATAAAATAGACCAGGCAGCTTTTGTGGGTTCCCTGGCTTCTGAAAAATGCAAGAGGCTGCAGAAAATGTCTTTTTGGTGGGGAAATGGGGTGGGTAAGGCAAAAGGTGACTTTCAAAAATTCAAAAATATGTTCCGTCCAGCAAGGAGAGCAGCAAAGCAGCTAAGCTAATTTTTACTGTTGACTAAGGTGGCCCTGAGGAAAATTCTCCTTCCCTGCCCCAAGCTTTTCCTGGGAGGTGGGCGAGCAAACCAAGGGGTGGGTATCAGCGTGATTAAGGGCGGGTAATTTCAAGCAAATGTCAACCCAACAGCACTAGTCTCAAAGTACCCCGCTTTGTCCCCCTCAGGAGCTGGTGGCACAGGATGCTCTGTAAGATTTTACTGACCTTTCTGTGCAATATTTCATAGAGTGCATTCAGCCCTGTGCTTACCGGTGCGGTTTCTGCATTGTTGGTTGCATAAAAGGAAGCTACTGTTTTTCATTGTGTGGTATTTTCTTCTGCTCTCTCTTCCTTCCCCGCGTGCTTATTGAATCCTTTATCAGGGAGGGAAAGATGCTGTTGTTATTTTTTGAGGGCTGTGGGTGGGCTGGCTTTCAAGATAGAGAGCAGCTTGGTTAATTTTCAAAACTAATAATTTTCTTTGGGCCACTCCTGTGGCAGCAACAGGCTTCAAATTTGGCTTCCATGGAAACATACTGCCATGGTAACTGAAAGGCCTGACAATCCTGAAGAAATATTTGCTTGTACCCTTCCTTCCCTCCTTCGTTCTGTTTCCCATGCGATGTGTGCGTTTGGTTACCCCTGCCAGATTTGATCAGTGCATTTAAAAAGCTCCAAGCACAGAAATGTACTTCTCCGGGAAGAAAACAAAAAAAAGTTGTAAAAGCGATGGTGGCATTCCACTGGCCATTGTTTGCAAAAAATCTGTTGCAAGTCTGGAGGGAGATGTCACTGAGCCAAAAATTCCTTTCCAATGGGAAAAGAACCCTAAAAGAAATGCTTCATCCTTAGGTTATTTTGTGGGGACTGGCTGGCATGGGCTGGTTCAGGGAATCAGACCCTGCACCCAGTCCGACGTCTGTAATATGGAGGATGGTGAGAATTGACTCATCCAGCGCTTACGAGACGGAGTGCTGGTGTTTTGCTGGGTCCCTTCCAGCTAATTAATTTGACGCTAGGTTTTCTGTCGCTGCCTGTCACAGCTGCTTTCGCACCAAGACTGGTTACCAAAGTTTGGCAGGGTGACAAGCGGCCCCAGTTCAGCAACTTTGCTCTGATTCAGTCTGGAGTGGGAGGGAAGGGGGAATGGGGCCTCCTGAAATGTTTTGCTAAGTGAGAAGTAGGGCGAGGGTGAGGGCAAGGACTCTGCGTGGCAGAGGGTGCAGAGGAGCTTGGAGTCTGATGCTTTCTGTTTATGCTTTCCGTTTGATCCAGAGCAGAGCTCGTAGCCTAACCTGGCGCTGCATCAGATCAACATCCTATGGCCAGTTATTAGACAGCACTGTGTGTGCGGAGGGGGTGGTGGATCTTGTCTCCCACACTGTTCCCTTACCCTAAATCATCACTCTCTGGACTTCAAAGACTTTTTCTGGTTAGCCGTCTTGAGAATCATCATGCCTCCGCCCAGCTCCAGGCTGCTTGTGGGGAAAGCAGAGTTGCCTCATTTATTTCCTCCTCCTTCTTTTGCTACCCAGTTCCACCCTATTCTTCATGCAGGTGTTGCCCTTGCAGCAGCCTTAGATCTGCTTGCTTAGCCAGGGGGTGCTCCCGCAGCCTGCCGTGGCCTCTACAGCTCTGCTTGGCAGAGAGGGACCTGGGAGTGTTGGTCGACAGCCGACTGAATATGAGCCAGCAGTGTGCCCAGGTGGCCAAGAAGGCCAAAGGCATCCTGGCTTGTATAAGAAATAGCGTGGCCAGCAGGAGTAGGGAAGTGACCGTGCCCCTGTACTCAGCACTGGTGAGGCCGCACTTCGAGTACTGTGTTCAGTTTTGGGCCCCTCGCTACAAGAAGGACATTGAGGTGCTGGAGCATGTCCAGAGAAGGGCAACGAAGCTGGTGAAGGGTCTGGAGCACAAGTCTTATGAGGAGCGGCTGAGGGAACTGGGGTTGTTTAGCCTGGAGAAGAGGAGGCTGAGGGGAGACCTTATCGCCCTCTACAGCTACCTGAAAGGAGGTTGTAGCGAGGTGGGTGTCGGTCTCTTCTCCCAAGTAGCAAGTGATAGGACAAGAGGAAATGGCCTCAAGTTGTGCCAGGGGAGGTTTAGATTGGATATTAGGAAAAACTTCTTCACGGAGAGGGTTGTCAAGTATTGGAACAGGCTGCCCAGGGAAGTGGTGGAGTCCCCATCCCTGGAGGTATTTAAAAGAGGGGTAGACGAGGTGCGTAGGGACATGGCTTAGTAGTGGACAGGTATGGTCGGACTCGATGATCTTAAAGGTCTTTTCCAACCAAATGTTTCTGTGATTCTATGATTCTATGAAACAGAGAAACAGCTCCTGGAGCTAGGTGCAGGAGGAGAGCAGACACAGACTGTGACACAGGTTGGTGAATTGGGAACACAGAAGGGGTCAAGTCCTGTCCTCTTCAGTCAGAGAGCTGGGTTATAGGAACAATCCCAATATAAACTGTCCCAGCTTTAAAAGAGTTGCTGGAGGCAATTAAAAGGTATATCTGTGTCTCTCTGTAGTAATTTTTTGCATGGCTTAATTGCAGCTGGCTCAGCCGGTACACTGGGCTGTTTTGTGGTTGCTGTGCCTGCTGTTTTGCATTAGATATTAGAATTGCTTTTGGGGGTACTACCTGCTAACTTTGGGGATGCAAGAGCTGCAACGTCCTTTTGTGATGAGCAGAAATAGCTGTTTGTTGGAGATGGTCCTGCTTGTCACCAGCTTTGCCAGGAGCTTTTGTTGGTGACACCAACAACCCAGTTGCTTCTGGTGATGGTGGATGAAGCAGGTTGGCTTTTCTCCTCTAGCAGAGGGAAGCTGAATGAAAGCGAGAGAAATTGGTCTCATTGGGCTGAGACAACAAGTGATGCTGGAGCGGGGTGGGCAGAAACAGCTGCACTCAGCACTGTGGGGATGATCCAGGAGTGAATTCCTTTTGATAAGTTGCAAGTGAGACATTATCCATGGGGACATGCTGTTTTCAGAGAAAAATGTATATCCCTGCTGTGAAAACCTTCTGTGGAGCAAATGCCTTCGATGCTCATCCTAAGCACTGAGCTCTGGTACGAAGCTTCCAACTGACTTCAGCAAGCTTTGGTCCCACACTGGCTCGTTTCCTCTTATGTTGAGCTGTGGCATATCCTTGCTGCTCTACGGAGTAATCTTAACCTAGTTGGGGTACTTTCAGGCTGTGTTTACAGCAGACTGCCAATGCTCTCTGAGCTAAGTGGGGGATGCTGTCCAGCACATGCTCTTTGCCATGTTTTGTGAAAGGATCGTGTCACCCCTGGCTGGGGAAAATCCCCTTTATCCCCCGATGTGTACTCCCAGCAGCAGCTGGATGCCTTAAACTGTCTCAGAGTGCTGTCATTCCCTGCAAAGCCATTTTTGTGGTGTTTCATCAGAGCAGAGCAGAGCGCTTTCCCGCTCATCTCTACACCTGCTCCCAGCTTCGTTGCAATGCAGGAACGGGCATCTGTAAAACTTCCTTGTTCTGAGCAGTTTACTTCAACTTTTACTTGAAACTGGGACAGGCTCCATCTCCTGCGGGAGAATACCATGAGGGCCCTCCGAGGTTTGGCCATTCCGTTTCATTTTAGGTCTAAACCACTTGGGCAGCTCTGCAAGCCTTCATCCTGCTGTTCATGCCGAATGTGCTACTGGAGCATCCGATTTCCCCGTGCAGTTGCATGGCAGAAGGCCAGCAGTGATATCTGTGCTAGCGGCTTGGACACAGCCCTGGGGCTTGGGATGTAAATGCAGAACGGTCTGTCTGACCCTAAACCCACCACACAGTCCCAGCTCTCCCTGCCAGCCCTGCTGCAAGCAGAGAGCGGTCCAAATTACCCCTCCCTTGTCCTGGAAACTCAGGCATATTCCTGTCTGTCTCTGAATTTCAGGGCCGGCAATTGCTATGGCATTGTAAAATTAATTATTCATTAATATAACAGCCTGCAACTTTGGGGAAGAATGAATGGCATAACATAGGAACCTTTCAGAGTGGAGAAAAAGAGCGGAAAAGGGTATGAAGTCATTTGCAAACATCCCATATCCAGAATGGAGAGACATCTCACTGAAATTCCTTTTTCTTTTCTTCTCCTCCCGCTCTCATTTTTAATCACTGCCATTTTCCTCTTGCTATCTTTGGCAGGTTTAATTTCTTAGTGTTTCCCTCCTCCCCTGCACTGTTTCTCTTCTGCCTCTGTGGAACTGAGTGTTTGGGGGAAGGAAGGAGGCAGCTTTGCCAAGTGCTTTGCTTTACAACCAGCTTTGTCTCTGTCCTGCTCTGTCCCAGACACCTGTGAGTCTTTCAGAACTGGAAACCTCTCTGGCATATAAATCAGGTCTGCTGCAGTCACAGGCTGCGATCCTGAATTTATAAGGGAAGTGATCAGGTTAATTGAGCAGCAGTGGGAGTGTTCAATTACACTGGCTTCTGATTAATTACCCTTTGTTGGACCATGTCAGCACACCTCCTAATACCAAAAGCATTGCCTGAGGTCTGTGGAGCAGCAAGGCCTTTGCTTTAAGCAATGACAAAGCCAAATGTGCCTCAAGACGAGTAGGTGGTTTCTCCCCTGCCTTCTTCATATGGTGGAAAAATTTGCCAAAGTGTCATCCAAGTATTTGAACGCATTTTGGACAATTTGCTTTTGATTATAAAAAATTGGGGTAGCGGTGGGGATTTTCAGGAAATCAGATGGCAATTTGTACTGGTCCTCTTGATACGGATATATCGGCTATCCTCAGTGTAGAATTGCAAATGTACACCACACACTGTCATCTGAAAGTGATCCTGTCAGTATTTTGTTTTTGTGCTTTCCGTCCACACACGTTATCCCAAAGGATGATGAATCTAGGGGGTCTCTGGGAAGGCACTAAGCTGGCACTGGAGCTGCTCCAAGAAGAGTTGCTCCGTCTGTTCAGCCTGTGTCTCATGGCTTCCCTGGAGCTCTTCATGGGGCTGGAAGGGATGTAAGCCCTCTAGCTCAATTCGTCTACTGGAAGTCAGGGCTACTTGCCTTTCCCACCCTCAAAGCCACGTACAGATGCCGTGAGAGGTCTGGGCTGTTGTGAAGGCTGGAGGAGAGCCTGAAGGGAACATCTGAAAACATCTGTAGCCACTCTCGACCCCTTAGTTCATGCAATGACCTCATCTTCCGAAGTAAATATCTCTACTTTTCTAAACATTATTCCTTGTATTCACATTCCTTCTCAGCCTTTGCATGTCCAGGTAAATACACGGAGCCCTTTGGGTGGGAAAAGCCCCCCATTCTGACTCCAGCTGTGTGCACTGTCACTGTCTAACACGCTAGTATTGATGCTTCCCTGCTCCCCAGAAATGTCTTGCCTGATTATGTTGAATTTCTCTGGTGTCTTGGTATTTGCAGCCACTAACTTGCTTCTGCATACCCAGTCCTTTCCTCTCCTCTGGGAACAGCAGACCAGAGGTTGAGTCTTCACTCTCACAGCAAAAATTCTAATTGCTTCCTAATGACATTGCTGTCTGCCATTGAATTTCAGCCCTGTTACATTACCGAGGTGCTCAGCATCATGGTTGTGATATTTTGGTCCTCTTCTAAGCGATGGCTCAGTGTCATCAGCAGATCTCACTGCCTGACTCCTCTTTCTCTCTGGGTCATTGAGTAAAAATGATTTTATTGCTTGGTGAATTCCATTGTTGCTGCTTTCTCCTCATTTTTTAGATCCTCTCCTGTCAGCACAACCGTGGCATAAAAATTCTGGCTTCTATGCAGATCCCTCTCAGGGGCTAACATCACTGAAGTTATGTTTACACAAGATGTATGTATAACCAAGCTCTTCCTATCTCTTCACAAAAATGTACAAAATCTACTTGTGCAGTGTTTCTGGGTGAAAGAAAGAACCTGCCTGGGAATGAATGAGTGGGTGGTACCCTGCTGCATAAGCAGCACCGCTCTTTCAGGCCCTGCAGTAGCTGAAGGACGTGCTTCCCGGATCTCCAGACTCAGATTTTATCTTCCTAACATCACATGACAATTAAAATAGGCAGATCCCTATAGCTTATGAAGTTGCATAGAACTCATTGCCTTTTGCTTTAGCACAGGAGATATAGAGCTGTAAGAAAAAGTAGAGATCTCATGTGCGTTTTTTTTTCTGTTTTCTTCCCCATTTCTGAGTCCAAGTCTGACAAGTCCAAATTTCTTCTACTTTTGATTACCAGGTGTTATCTAAATCACACGGTCCCTGTTTCTGAACCCTTCAAATAACACCCTTCTCCTCCCCTGCCCACGCTGCTTCTGGAGTATGGACAGTTGTCCATGCTCTCCTCTGCAGTCCAGTCTGCATACTGACTTCTCCAGTGGAGGACTTTGTTCCATAATCTGGAGGCGTCTCCAAGATATCAACTCTGTTTTACCTCTCAGGTGGATGATATCTCTCACCAGAGGCTGTGTTGTTAGTCACCTCCTCAGGAGTTAAGGTTAAGATCCTGGTTTTGCCCAATTCGCATGCAGCTCCCCAGCAATATGAGGATCCTCGAGGTTTTGACCACCCTGCTTAATTTTGTGCCTGAATCAAGCACTTTCCCTTTTCAGATTACATGAGAATGGAATCTCCTGACTTGCCCATCAGGGTTTTTGGTCCAGTTCATAGCTGTAGGGGCACAGCAGGCTGCCACAGGTCAACTCCTCTTGCCATTGGCACATGTGAGGCAACGCACTCCTCTCTCATGGGTGGCTAAGCTCTTCTGAATGACACGGTATTTATTACACAATAAGAACACACACGAACTATTACCGTGGATCCTCATGGTGAGTTGTTTCAATGCTTAAAGCCTGTGGCTGGATATGGAAGATCTCCAACACCACAGTTACTCACAAACTGCACATAAACAGATCTCTTACATTATGGTTTTGGAAATATTCCCCCCTTGGGCTTCTTCATTATCACTTCAAGACAGCAACAATACAGTCCAATATCTGAATTATGAACGCCAGCTTCTGTCTCTTCTGTGCAGCCATTCAGCCTTGCCCGAGTTCCTTAGATGGGCTTAATCCCACAAATGAGTTTCAAGGAATGCTGCCAAACTTTTCCAACAGCACCAAAATCAATAAGCTTCCCTTCCCTCCCCACTCTCATTGTAGCTTTTTTTAATTATTATTATTTGTCATGTATTTTTTTTTCTGTTGAATAATTCAGCTAATAGGCTGGCACTTGAGTGCTTGAGAGCTGTGTTCCCTAATGAGGGAAGCGGCTTGCCGACTTTTTATCTTTCCAGTCGTTTGATGCAAACCCAACATCGTTAACAAACCGCCATGGAATAGCCGTGGAAATACGGAACAAAATGTTGTTGTCTTAACTGAAGTGGGCAAGGAAATAAAAATAAACAGAATGAAAGAAACCCAACCCTTGCACGGGAAAACAAAGTAGGAAAGTGAAGTGTGCATGGAAGGAAATGATGATAATAGAAATCTCTTTGCAACCTCATTTTGTCTCAATATCTGCAAGCAGGAAAGCTGTACGGGAGAGAGGACGTTAACTTGCCGAAGAGACATAGTTGCACTGAGTCAGAGGATGGGTTATGTGTATGTGTTGGCAGCTCTGCTTCTTTCCATTTATGTGAATAAAGGTTTGTATAGAGAGCGGGTTTTTTCTTTACCAACTTTTTTTTTTAAAAAATCTGAATGTTTTATGTGACACAGATGGGATTTAAAAGAATAAATATATGTATGTGATGCCTTTTTGCACATTGCTTAATCCTCTTTAAAATAGAATTAAGATCATATTGGCTGGAGTTTATTCAGATCAAGATTCACACTGACATGTTTCAGATGAACATTAGTCCTTGGCCCTCCTTGCATTTGTTATTTCCTGGATCCCCACCTCTGCTTACCAGAGCCGGGCTCAGCAGCTCTGGCTGCCTGAAGAGTCCCACTTGACCTCCAAGCAAGTGAGGGCATTTGCAAGGTCCCTCGTCTCCTTTGCAGGACAATAACTGCTATAACTTGTGAATCAGGCAGAAACGCAACTGGATGAGAAGCAGGAACCTGGATAATGTAATGTGTCCCCACATGCACAAGGTAAGGATGGTCAGATCATGTTCTGGGCCCACTTCATGTTAGCCTAAATGATGCTGTGGGAGCAGGTCCCTAAACTCGGTATGAATCTCATTTTGGTGGTAGGCACTAAATATGCAGCTGAAGTACTGTCAAAGAATAGTACCTGAACATCATGTTAGTAGTAAATGCTCTTTGGTTTTGTGTTAGATTGGTGCTGAAAGCTTTTATCACCCTAGCAGAAGTGGAAGCGTTAGCGTTGTGTCCTGTTGCCGTAGATCATGGGAGCTGGCAAAGCATGAAGAGAGAAACAAAGGCTTGGGAATAGATGGTTATCTCCCACCAAAGACACACGCCTACCAAGATATTGGTCAGGATGTCCAACAGGCTTCTATCCCTTAAGGATTTGACAGAGAAACCCTTTGAGAACTGGCTGGATATCTAATAATGGTGTAGTTGTAGGGAGCAGCCAAGAGATGAGAAAATGTAATAAATAGAGCTTTTCATCCAGAGATATCAATGTCATTCATGTTTCAGGGATGAGGAAACAGAGACTTGAGAAGCTGATGTGGCTCAGACAAGTCCTCCCGCAAGCCAGCAGCTTGCCTGAGACCAGAACTCTCATCTTGAATCCCTGCCCAGTGAAATTCTGCAGCTGAACTAAAATTACACCAAGTGCTGCATCCAAGTTCAACATTGTTATCTTAACTGTGTGATGTTTTCTGCAACGCAGGGCAGATACTCATCTTAGGTCTTGGGGCCAGTGGATATGGGATGGGATGCTTAATGTGACAGAGACTCTTATCTCAAATATTGGCTTAAAAAATGTACATCTAAAAACCTCACATATGGCAAAGGTCCCTATTCTGCTAGGTGCTGTACAAACATGGCTGCAAGAGATTGTCCTGATCCCAGGAAGCGTGTTTTCTAATTTCTTTCCTGTTGTGTTGCCAGCATTTACATAAAATGCAGAACACTGAGCTGAATGGCAGAGCTGGGCAAAATTTGGCACTTCTGAATTGAGCTAAGCTGGTTTAATTGGAAATTAAAAATCCACTCATCTTGCCTGTAATTTCTGTTAAAGTATCCTTTGAAGACACAAGGCTGAATTAAATCAGCCTTGCTATATGGACATCCAGGGAACTGCACCAAATTAGAGTGGTTAAAGATCTGACTTGTTGTGTTTGCACTCAAAGCCTGGAGAAGGGAAATTGAGATGAACAAAAATGATGATGGTAGAAAAACAAAGGAAAACAGACAAAATGAATGACTGAGATCTCATGGAGCATTGCTCAAAACGGGTCCTCGGGGAATGCAAACTTGCAATTGTTGCTTCTGAAAGGTGGCTCCCCTTCCGTTTGCACGGAGGCATTGCTGAGCACCCTTCTCTCTGCCTCTCGCTTGTTTATAATCTATCTTCTGTTTTATACCAGTCTTGCTTGTTTCTTAGTCCATCCTTCAGCTATTGGTGGCAGGAGATAAAATACCCTTTTGTTTTGCATAACAGGGATATATGTGATATGAAGCCAGATGGCTGCCAAGATGAGCAATTGAGAGTGTCTGCACGTTATTAATTGCAGCTGTTGTTTTTGCAGTCGGAGGTGACGGGAGGTTTCCCAACAGCAGCCAGGAGCAGATGGATGAAGAGGGATCTGTCTTGGTGGCGTGTGATTAAAATCCATTGGGATGGGTGTGCTCATCCCCACTCTGGGCTTAGGCCTTCTGTCAAACAGCTGGATCATAGGAATGGATTTATTCTAGCCTGCCCGTAAAGGTGATGGCCAGAAGCCCACTCTGATGCACCAGTGTGATCCTGTTGTATTTGGTTGAAGCTGAACTGATTTTTGTTGTTTCTTCCTCTTCCTTCTTTGTTTTCCTCTTACTGCTGCATTACATTACTAAAAATACCTAAAAACATATCATTTACTGAGCTGCTTCCTCTGCTTGTTCTTGTTCCAGGCACAAACATCCATCTCTCTCTAAACACCTATCTCATCTGACCAAATTAAGTCACTACTTCAAAGCAGAACTTCACCTTTAGGGAACCTGTTATTCTGTAATCCTGGCTTGTCTCCTCCTGTGTTAACGAGAGATCCGGCACTCAAGGTAGGGGTCTAGTTTGGTAATAGTTGAAGGGAAGGGTTGATAATCCCATCATCCTCTAAATCGGAGGTTGGAACATCTTGGCTTCTTGCTGAGAATTAGAAGGGCTGTTTTGGGTCATGCTAAATCCTGTCTAACTCTGCATCCTGTTTCTGTCAGTGGCCAGGAGGAGATGCTGAAGGAAGATGTAATTAGAATGCTTTCCCTGCCCATAACCCCCAGCCTTCGGCAATCAGCAGCTTAAGGACTTCATGAACTGGAGGCGTGCTGTGCAGTCAGCAAAAGGCAGAGATGTTTGTTGCTTTTATAAAACTTAAAGAAGACTTGCTATTCCATGTTTCCTTCCTGTCTGATTCACCCATGACACGACACTCCTACAGCCTCATGGCTCAGAAGACAGGCTGAATTTTAGCTGAAGTTGTTCTTCTTGATTCAGGATATTCAGGGTGGGTCCTGTAGGTGATGAGTTTTGCTGTGTGCTGTCTCCTTAAGCTGTAAGTTTGCAAGCTCTCTTCTGGATTTGCATTGATAGCAGCAGCGTCAGAGTTTGGTGTTCTGGCTGTGACCTCTTCACAGAAAATCCTGCTCTCCAGGTAAAAGAAAACAAGAAAACTCCCAACCCGAAAAGAGTCGGTGGTGATAGGACCCTTTGAAGGAACAAAGCTGACGTAATCCAGTTTAGCTTTGTTGATGATGTCATGAGAACTATCCCAGTTCAGAGCAGGAGAAGATCTGGCTTGTCATATTTGGAAGACTGTGGTGATGACTGATAACCACCCAGGTACCTGAATCACTGGGAATGTGCTTAAGTTTTTCTTCTGTCCATGTCTGCCATCTGGCATTAAGGAATGTCTGGCACGCCAGCTCTATCTGTGAGGGATTTTGTGCCTCAGGCACTGCAGACTTCCCTGCTCAGAGCTTCAAGCATTTTGACATCTGGAATTTGAGGGTTTTCAAACGTGGGGTTCCTGATTTTGGCCTTTTTGCACTTTGTGTTTGGCTCCCTGCCCTGAGGATAGGCAGCAATGGTTGCCAGCCATGTGGTGAATCAAGAAAGGAAGATTTCAAGCATTTCCCTTCCTGAGATGTATGACTTGGGATGGTGATGTTACTGTGTTGAGGGCATATTGTTGCCTGGACTATGGTTTTTGGGATGATATCAGGGCCTTTGTATTAGGACATAGCCAACAAGTCCCTGTGTTTCTTCTCCAGAAGAAGTCCTCGTGGGAGGGAGAATGAGCTGACAGGCAGTTTGGGATGGGATAAGGTACTTCTCCAAATGCAAGGTATAGAAGTTGCACCCTGTCCTTTCTGCTAGGATGGTGATAGGCTCAGTTACACTCAACAGGACGGCCGTGCATAGAGCTATCTCTGTTCTGTGTCTCTCTGAGATTGAGTCCAATTTGGTTCTATTTGCTTAAAAAGTGTATTCCCCATACAAAAACATTTTTTTTTTTTACATTTAGGTACAGTCACGTATGCAATTACGTATGTTTTCTGTGCATGTGTTCGCACATACAATTGCTCTAATTCTGAGCACGGCTATTTCCTGTCTGTTGTGATCTGACTAGAGCAAAAATTAAAATAAAGATTAGATTAGTTGCCATGGAAACAGCTACCCCTGCCTCATATGACACACAGATTCTGTGAAGCGAAGGAGCACATATCAATTTACACTCTTAATTTTTGGGACACTCAGTGTTCAGCTCTTCCCAGGAGGTCCTCTGATGACAGCAAGTGACATCTCCCTGTCTCCACTCAGCAGGCTCATCCTCTTCGACTTTTTGCAATTCATAAGAGCTTCAGAGCTGCTGCCACCATCTCTTGGTAGAAACAATCTCATCTTCACTTCAGTTTCTTTCTTAAAACACAAAAAAAGAGTGGGGAAAAAAGTCAGGTCTGGGGGATAGCGGGGCTGAGAGGAATATTTGCCCCCTCGGGAAAGGAAACAGCCAGGGCCTCACAGGGCATCAGTGCAGAGGCTGTGCGTGGCCTGGGGTTGTATGGCTGATAAGTAATTGCTAACGAGGGGGAGAATTGTCACAGAACATCAGCAGTCATTAATTAGCAAAGAAGTGCGCAAAAGAGGGTAACTGTCAGATTTGCTAGGCTCTCTTGGTTCGTTTGTTCTCATGACTGTACATCAAGGTTTTAAATGTTTCTGCTTTATATCGGAGAAAAATAAACAGCCTTGAGTAGATGTAGTCGGACTAATGATGTCTTGTGGCGCGAGATCTCACTTGTTACATCTCCCGGCTATCGGATCTAATCTTTTAAGGTGTAGGATGAGTCGAATTATTGGGTTTGCAGGAGAAGAGTACATAAAGAGATCATACACTTGACTGCAGTCAATGATTGCTGCTGCGTGTCTGTGTACTTTACAGGGATAACGGGTCCCTTTGATTCTTGCCCATCAGGCGCATATCCATGTTATCTTTCAATCTGCATCCTTGGTCCCTTCTCAGAATTTATTCCAGAGCTACCACCAGTCCCAAAGTCGCATCTTGCAGCGCAAAGGGCACAGTTGTGAGCCCGCTGGTAACAAAGGGGTGAGAAGGGAGGGTCTGGGGGATGCCTCTCCCTCCACTCTTCCCACATCATTTCTTATCCATTGTTCCCTGCCACTTTTTGTCTCCTTCTCTCAAACAAATGTATGTAAAGCCCCTACCTCCAGAAAAACCTGCTCACCTCAGATGCATTAAGTATCTAGTTCAGCCACAGACTGAAAAAACCACAGACAATAGCAAAGCATTTTAAAAAGGGGGAGTGAAAAGTAGGATTAATACCACCCTTTCCTTCTGTGTCTAACTTGCTCGTAAAAATCAATCTCTCTCCTCCAGCCATGATAGACATTTCTTCCCGCTGTCTAGCAATTCATGAACCTGCCTGATAGCACATCTCAATCTTCCCAGCTGGAAGCCCAGCGCAGGGTTTCTTGCTGCCTTCTCCAGGGATGCAGACTATGGCACCTGCTTGTCCACTGCGGGGAGCTGGAACCAGCCTGGGGCTTCTCAGCAGCACAGTCAGGACTGGATTCACTGAATCTAACCTAGACTGTTTCTAAAGACGGGATGGGGAACCACAAGCTCTTGTGAAACACCAAATCATCCATCATCCCGAGTTTCCCATGGAAAACTCATAAGGAAGAACTTTCTTTGTGGCAGTGGCTTAACACGCTGAAAGAGGACAAAATGTCCCAGCTCGCACTGGAGAGGCAGCGGTATAGTTTGAGGCATCTGCGTGTTGTCACAGCTGTAAGAACAGAAATATATTATGAGTGGTAATTATATTAATTAAAGTTGTGCGGCTGTTTGTGTGGACATTTCCAGAGAGGAATACAGATTTTTCCCATTGTTTTATTTCTGGACAGAAGCTGGAGGCCTGACAGGGGCCAAGTCTGCACAACGCAAGGACATAATGTGCTGTGATTCCTGCAGTGTAGTAAAATACCTATTGTATTTTAAAAATGCAGTCACTGAAAGCAATATTCCTCTTCTTCAGACTGATTCCCTAGAGATTTCGATGCGTTAAACACGTTTGCTTTCTCTAGCACCCCTGACTTGAGCCATGCACACAGACTCTGCCTATCCTGGGAACTACTCCGTGACTCAGTTTACCTCCAGTTTCAAGCAAGGAAATGGGATAACTAGTTTTCCTCTGCCTCCTTGCTTTATGTGGGGCATCCAGTCTTCAGGATGTTAGCCTGTGTCTTCACATAGCCTAACACTATGGGGCTGTTGCTTTTTCACCCTGATTGTAACAAAGCAATGTCAGTACTAAAGATGTGCTCCTCTATATGGTCCAGGAGGAGTCTTGGACTGTGGAGAACCCCTCTGGCTTCAGGGATGAGCTGGACTGTTTATGGAGCTTGCTGTTTCTCCTCCTTCCAGCCCCTGCTGCTCGGCTCGAACCCCAAGTGCAATTCCTGGGGAGCATTGCCATAGGTTTCCTGGTGCTTTGCTTTCTGGTACCTTCATAAAGCTCTCACTGCTGTTTTGTTCTCTTTTCCTCCTTGCCAGTCACCCGGGCTTCACTGCTAATAGCTAAAATAAGGCACCAGCTCTGAAGGGGCAAGGTCCTTTATTCTGCAGTGCTCTTGCTGTGGCTAGGAGAGAGCAGCTGCTGGCGGCGTAAGTGGGAGGAATGGGCTGTCTCTTAACACAAGTGCTCTATTTGTGGGCTGTTAAGGACTCCCACAATAATGCAGAGTTCTGGATGTCTCCTTCTTATGGGGGCTGCAGAAAGCATTGTCTCGTCTGCTTATGGCTTATTACCAAAGCAAGCTGTCGTGGGACGGAGACTGTAGGAAATGCAGGAGTACCTGTGTCAGCTTGTGTCTGGTATTGATGCAGTTGCCTTGGCTATCTTAGCACTGAGCATTTGCAGAGCAGCTTCAGTCTGCCCTGGCCTAGACCTTCTCATTTCTATCTAGATTCACTTGACAGTAGCCAACTGTTGCCGTTCCTTCAGCAAGAGCATTTCTCCCTCTCTGCTCAGCAGTCTACTTTCTTAAAAACTTGCATAAACACAACCTGTCTCCCAGACTGACTGGGAGGCTTATAAGGTATTACAGAACCACATCCTCTTCTGCTCTGAGCATCATGATACTTAACGCAAAAGATGGAACAAGTGGAGGGGCCAGTTCTAGTAAAACCTGAAATAAAATCTCCCTTTATTAAAAAGTCATTTGTAAAATTAGTAAAAGCTGATGCAAGAAGGAAGATGTGTGTGCTGTGTGCAGGTCAGCAATGCTCGTGTTTGCCTGCTGTCTTCAGCACCTGACCGTGGTGTTGGCGTTGCATCTTTGTCTCACTAGATTAAGAAAACCTGTCCAGCTGCATTCCAGCTTGTACCTTAAGGAAGAATAGTGGAAATCATAGACTTTTGGGACTGGAGAAGGCTTCAAGAAGACTTTCCTGCTGCCCCAAGGCGAGCTTGGTACATTAGTAGGATCAGTACATGTGTTTTTATACATTATTAGATGCAATAACTGTTATGTGTGTTTACAAGCTGCAGATTCAGATACATCCATGCTCAGCTGGTATATGGTTTTCTACAGAGAGAGAACATGAGGACAAAGACTTTATCAGCATGATATGGGTGAGGGAGAATGGTTGGAAAAAGAACAGTTTTAGTCCTCAGCCCTACTAAAGCCTTGTGGTGTGATCCAACGCAAGCCACTTCATCTCAACGTGTAAAAAAGGGCCGGAAGGATTTCCTTTGTGCTACATCCAAGTTGCCTGTCAGCATCTTCTGTATGGGCTCGATCTTGTCCCGAAGAGCAGACGCAGTTGCACTGACCGCAGTGGCCATGCCCACCCCAGTGGGCTTGCAAGACGCAAGGATGTGGGATGTGGGTGCTGGCCTTGCTCATCAGAAGCAAGGGATCAGGTAGCTAGATATTTTTGCTACCCTACATGTTATCCTACACTGCTGCAGCCCCTTGCTTCACCTCCTACAGCAGCACTGTTTTAGCAGTGTCTAAAAGACTATCTTAGTGCAGCCACACTCCCTATCTCTCTGCCTGATCTTCCCCATTTCGAATGACATTCAGCTTTCTCTTTGTTTTGCTGCTGTTCAGTGGCCCAAAGATTTGAGTCTTCCCGTCTTTCAGCCTGATACTTTTCCGAGCAAATGTAATCTAATGCTTACAGCGGGCTTTCTCAGGCACAATGTGTTATGCTTCCCAGTACAAGCTGTCTCTGTTGGCTCTAAACTGCAATAACAACTATCTTTAATCATCTTTCTTGTTCAGCCTGTAATAGGCAGCTTAACCACAGAAGATGAACTCGAGAATTTTCCTAGCCCACGTCTGGTATGATCCCAGGCTGGTTTCTATTTCCTACCCCTTTGTAATAATTAGTTGGTGGTGAAACCTGAGTGGAAGCTGTCTGGCCTCAGAGAGCTGATGTTCGCTTCCTCTGATGGATGAAAACAAGAGGAGAGTGGGTGAAAAACACTGGGTCACTCTGCTCTCCCAAGACTTAGAGAGAGAAACAGCAGCTCATCTTCATCCTGAAATAATCGCTTGCAAAGTCAGAGCTTTCCGGGTGGGATGTGTCAGCTGCTGCAATCTTGGGAAGAGTTCCTGCCTCCTGAATCAGTGATCAAGTGGTCCAGCGCAGCAGGTGATGAATATCCATTTCCATCTTCTTCTGCTTTCTAGTGCCAGATCTTCACCAAAACCAGTCACAAAGTCTTCCTCACCCTAACGGCACATTTCCCCAGGCAAGCTTGCTCTGCTCTTGAAGCCTCAGAGGCCCAGGATGGTGGTGACTACACGTGGAGTGGAGGAAGGAGACCTGTCCTGGGTTAAAGGAGGCTGTAGGTGGGGAAGAAAGGAGGAATCATGCTAGGACAAAAGGGTGATGAGCCTCTGAGAGTGCTCAGGTCTAGCAGGATGGGGTGGGATGCTGTTCTGGGGTAAATGGTCTTGTTTAATGCCAGAACTTTCTGTGTCCCCTGCCATCCCTACAATCAAAGGGGTTGCTCTGGCTGGAGCTAATGGAAACTGCTAGCCATGAAATTGTCTTGCTTCACTGGAAATCAGGGAGTGGGTGTAGACAAACAACGTTTCTCACACATCTGCAGGGTGCCAGGCTCTGGGGATTGCACCTGGCAGTACCTGGGCTATGGGGGATATTACAGGAGCCTGGTCTGGGTAAAGGGCTTGCAGATGGACCGTGTGTTGCCTTTACTCCTTTGTCTGCTGTGGGTTCACCTGTGGGTGAGCTGAACAGTGTATTGTTTGACAGAAATTGCTTCTGACGTACTAGAATCAGTATTTGTCCTCATCTGGACCTAGAAGACCTGTGTAAGTGCCTCATGCAGCGGGACCGGGGACATTAACCCAGTGGGAGGTCAGAGCCTGCAGTGCTGGAGCCGCAGGGCTCCACTTCGAAAAGCATCAAAAATAGCTGGAGAGAATGTTTTGAGAAGGGTCTAAAATACAGCTTGTCTGGCGGTTGTGCTGCCTACCCAAGGGAATTTTACAGAAAGCAAAAGACGACAGGGGAAAGTGGGAGATTGGGGTCATTTTGCAAACTGGCCTGAAGTCAATCTGTGTCCTTCACACACGAATGAACCGCCCTCAGGCACTGGGTGTCTAACCCATAACGTTTGCTGGGTGTCCATGGGTGCTCGGCAGGGCAAATAAGGCTTTAGCAGGTGTCAGAAGCCGATACCTTATTGTGGATTCCTTTTCCAAATGAACTGAAGGCTGTTCTGGTCTAAGTCATGCCACTTTCCTCCCATCACAAAACATCTGAGCAGCCGAGTAGCTTTTGTTATTTATGTTTGGGGATTGCAGCTGTCCTTGAGTGTCTAAAGCAGGCTGAAAAATCCAGTTTTTCTGCAGGATAGAAGAGTTTGGTTTAGAGTCATGTTTTTGTGTGAGCTAGATGCTCTCAGGCCTGGTAGCTGCTTGGGGATGTCGGTGGGTTTTACACTGACTCCGGTTTCTTTTAACAGCTGCAGGAGACTTTGGGTATCGGTGGCTCTGGCCCAGCAAGCTGCCATGGGCCCCAGGCTCTGTGGGATCTCTGTAGCCATCTCAAGGCTCCAAGGTCTCTGCTGCAAAGCTGGGAGCTCAGCCATGCTTAATCCATATGTCAGCAGGCTGTGGGACCTGGTGGTGGTCCTTGGTCGGTCTAGGAGGAAAGCAGGCATCCAACCTTTGCAAGAAAATCAGCTTAGATTCATGGAACCTGAGATGTTTTGAGTGAAAACTTGTATGGTTTTCTTGGTGAAACAAGGGTTTGAAAGACTTCTGATCAGCTCTGCTTAATTCTGCTACTCACATCTCCACTCAAGGAGCCATGGTATCCGGTGCTGCACTGCAAACACAGAGCAGAGAGACAGCTCCCTGCCTTGAAAAATTGGGACTCTCTGAAGTGGGTTAGTCATTCTGGGTTCCTAAGTGGGTCCCCTGTGTGATCTATGTCCCTTCGTTAATCCTGCAGTGTTTCATCTTTGGTCTGTGTAATGTCCTGATTGCATTGTGATTTTTAATGCTGCTGTTGCAAGGAGCTCAATGTGTTACAGGACGGAAGCAGGACACAATTTATGTTTAGTATTTTCTCAGTGAAATCAGCAGCTTTCCTGGCTGTAACCCCACTTCTGATGTTGATATGTTTCTCTCTCCTCCAGGCTAAAAGCAGCACCTGCATAATAGTCAGCTCCGAGATGATACCTACTGGGCAACCTGTTTAACAAATTATAGGTTGAGCAAATTAAAAGCAAACAGAAAAGGAATGATAACAAGCAGAAGAGGTGGTTGCTGGCATTTTCTCTGAGAGATCAGGGTATTTAATTCTTGGCTGACTCCGTAAGAGGCTGCTATGTTTCTCCATCCTTTACATTGACTTCCTTCCCTTCACCTTGCTGCAGAGTCATCTCAGCGGGATGCCTCGTGGGGCTGGATGCCGCCGTGGTGTGGGCAGGCGTCTCTGTGGCCACTGCCCTCTGCACAGTGAGAGGGGGGCTTGGAGCATCACCTCTCCCATGCCCCATCCCCAGCACAGTAAACCTGACCCTGACTGTTCATTGCTACAGATCCGCAGTTGCAGTGCTGCAGGAGCAGCACTCCGGAACGCCTGGGCAGATGCATGTGTCTACTGCTTGGTCCAGCTGGCTGGGATCTGACTAGGGCTAAGTTATTTTTTGGCCAGGTTTCCTTCAAAAGTGAGGCTTACATGGTGCTGTTCATGTGTGTGTCTTTGTGCGTCTCCCCACTCTGCTCTTGTTTCTCTATCTGTTCATCTCTGCTCTTGTTTCTCTATCTGTTCATCTCTGCTCTGTGCTGAGACATGTCCTGCTCTTGCCCTTCCTCCATCCTGCCTCCTGCTCTCACAAGGACTGGGGGTACAGTTGGGTGGGCTAAAATCAAATGTCTGTTTGGCTTCTGCTCTGGCAAATGAAAAGGCCAGATCAAAACCTGAATCAATGGCCACAGAGTCTCTGCAGCAATGTGTGGGGAAATTCCCCCTGCCTTGGAGGGACTAGCAGCCAATTCAGATGCTCTAATACCTTACTGGCATAATGCTAAGTCCCACAGAGATTCCTGCCACCCCAAAAGATGCTTCTCTCCCCCCAGTTTTCTCCTCCTGCCTGTTTTGGAGAGCAGGGAGAGCTTCCAGCCCACCCCAGAGTCTGTCTTCTGGAACTGAGCCTCAGTACTGAGAGCATAAGACTTTGCAGCAAACCCATAAATTCCTGTGTAATGTTTCCTATGAATCCTCCTGGATTATACTGCAGGTATTATTAATGCTTTCTAAAAAACATGCCACTTGTGATATAACTAGCCAGTCAAGCGCTATCTGGGGAAATTTTATTGCGTTAAATTTTTTAGTTTTATTTCTCCTGCAGTCAAGTCTTCCGCTACTCCCTCCCCACACGGACACTTCTGCCACTCAAGAGTATTAAAGTCAACTTTATGTTGTCTATAAAACTGGGTCATTGTCAACTCCGTCCCTCTGCCGCTATTTCTATTTCTCTGGTCATTCAGATGGCTGGAGACTTGGGGCAAGGGGCAGCGCAGGAGAGTTTATGGCTGAACAGATGAACCAGGGAGACTGAGACGCTCAAAATTAACCAAGTTTTGCAGAAGGGGTGAGCAAGGTGCAGAGAGACCGTGTCATACCGAAGGTGCCACGTGGGAGTCGGGGCAGAGGTAGGAGGGAAAGGGCACGTCTCTTCATTTCCTAAGTCACAACAACCTTTTCTCAGTGCCTATCTGGTGCAGGCATCCCTGTTCCTGTGTCGTGAGTGGGGTAGTAATCACCAGGAGCTGAGCAAAATCTCCTGGTCAGGAAAAAACAACCAAAACTCTGTTGCATGATAAACACAGGGAGGGCTTGCAAACTGCCTGTTGTCCTCTGGGCTGCTCCAGGAGCCTCTCGAGCGTTTGCCTGTGGGGAGCTGTGGACGTCGGGGGCACTGGTCCTTGGCTCCCTCTCGAGAGTGGACTAAGGCTGTACAGGAGCAGCTATGGAGGAACCATGGGGGCAAGTTAGATGAGAAAAGCGTCTCTCTGTATACTGCACTTGTGCATCCCCAAGCCTGCTGGGTGGTCCCTGGAGGGAGCAAACGAGTTAACTGGACCTGAAATGCCAGAAAATGGCACGCTGGCTGAGCCGAGGGGTGAACTGTTTCCTTAGCAGCGAGGATGGTGCTGCGCTATGGGGGATAAATAGTTACACCTGAAATAATACTCATAGATTTCCAGGCATTGATCCAGCGCAGCTTGCAGGTCTTAGGCCTGGGAAATATGCTTGAATGGTTAAAAGGTATAAATTACTTTAAATTAATTATTGATTTAATCCATCTCTCCAGAAGCTGGGATCACCATGTTATTGAATCAGGAATAAGCTGCAGTTGCACACAGAACTGTGTAAGAAATGCACATACTCAGTACTTTGGCTTCTTGCTCTTTCTGTGAAGCATATACCATTTCCCACTGAGATGAGTAGGTGTTGTACGGGCCCCAGCAGCGAGCAGAAAATCTCACAGGGTAGTACAAGTGCACTTTCAATCCGCCCAGCATCAGATTGCACCCATTCAAACACGCAGAGGAGCCAACAGAAGACCTCTCCTGGGTGAGACAGGGATGGGGGAGAGTTTGCCTCCAACCTTCACAGAATTGGGTTAAACGTGACAAACGCCCAGCTGAGCCTGTGAACCTCCTGTGCCCAGGGATGCTGTGAGCAGAGGGATGATGCTGGCACTGCCGCCGGTTTCAGTGGCCATCCTGTGGTGCAGCGATGCAGTCCCTCTTCGAGGGCAATTCAGTGCCGCGGCATAGGTAAGGGATCAGCTTCCTCATGGGCAAGCTGATGGCAAAAGCCTGGAGGTAGAGAAGATGTGGTGCCCTCGATAAAGTGGAGCTTGTAAGGAGGATGGGGGCCTTGGAGAAGATGCTGGAGACTGGCCAAAGAGCTGCTTCCCTGCCAAAGCAGTGCCGGCTTCTGTTGCAGGCAGCCTGGCAGCTGGGGTAGCAGAGGGGGAAGGCTGGGGGCACTTACAAGAAGTACCCCCAGTAATTTCATTGGAGGAAAGATGACAGCAAGGTGATGGCTAGAAAAGTTGTTCAGGGAGCAGCAAGGAGTGATAAGGGCCACAATTATTTAGAGACCATCAGGTATGGCAAGTCATTGAGTTACTGCACTTAATGAGTCAGCGGTTGTGAGCGGGCTCCTTTCAGCGGTCAGTGTGAATGCTCTGGGCCCATCTTGAGTGTGAAGGAAAACACATTAGCTGAAAGCTCCCCCTGAGGTATTTAATGAGGTGCCCCTTGTTAGCTGAATCTCTAGAGCTGGCTCCCAGCCTGCTCCGATCGCCCGGTAAAATTACTGCGTGGTGCTGCTAACACAGTTCAGTTCGTAATTGGAAGGGGACGGGAGTGTGCGCAGGCAGCGGCTGCAGCTGAGCTGGTGGCTGGTGAGAGGTTACGCCATGGGCTCATCGCTTGTGAACATCTTCTCAGATCCTGAGAAGAGCTGAGAAAACCAAATCTGCGTGGAATCCAGAGATGGTCATTAAGAAGTGGGTTTCTTTGGTGGAGTTAAACTCTGCGCTGGCTGGGCAGGGACTGCATGGCCAGGGATTGCAATTAGCAGCAGGTCAGAATTGCAAATGAATGCTGAGCAGAAGCTCTGATCCCGATCCCTTTCTCTGAGGAAGTGGGGAAATTTCAGTCCTCGTCTGACCAGAAAGCAGGGGGGATGCCTGTCCTTTTTTAGAGAAATTAATGATCAATTAAAGAGCGTATGTGAGAGATGAGGGGGAACCTTGTGTTCAGAGGAGACCACTTTACTCCTATTAAACAGTTGCAGAAACACTCATCCAAGGTCTTTGCAGTTGTTGGGTTTGTTTATTTTTCTTTCTCTTCCTTAATCATGGTTTGCAGCATCTCAGGCTTTTCAGAAACCAGCTGATGAGTTCATTCTATATCCAAACACACTGCAGTGTTTTTGGGACAGTCTCTCACTTGCTGGGCATGAGAAAATGGTTGCAAATCAGCCCTGTCTTCATTAGGTCCTGCAGATCTTTCCCCAGCAGTTTGCTGTAGCACTAACCACCTCCCCCAGCCAAATCAGCACTGGCTGGGCTTTCTCTCCCAGCCTCTGTTTCTTACCTTCAGCCTGAGCCGCTGCTTTGTTTATTGCATAGTTTGATCTTCGGGATGTTGGATACACAGAATATTTTTTTCCTACTTGCTTAAAATAGTGGCAAGTAATTGTAGGCACCGTTTCTATTGCCTAAGGAATAGGCAAACCGTGACTCCTCACTCAGGCAGGTTAAGTGGCCTTACTCTCTTTTTACAAATGATTTAGTGAGAAAAACTGAAGGCCTTATCTTCTGCAGACCTTAGAGAGACTGAGCTCTCAGCTGATTGCTGCCGGTCCCCTGGGCAGTGGGACGGGATGCTCACAGCATCTTTGCAGTTGTGCTGTGTCTCTGAGAGATGCACAAACCCTGGAAAGCCTCTCCCCATTGCCTCCCAGACTGAGGGAGGCAGGTCTTGGCCATGGTCTTGGGATGGGCCTCATGTTGACATAGTCTCTGTGCCTCAGAGTTTCCCACTCTGCCAAATGTGTGTATTACCATTCCCCTGGCCTCTTTGAGACAGAAATCCTTTACATCCGTGTGTTTATGTAGTACCTGGCACCTTTGAGCCCTGATCTCTGTGTAAGGGGTGAAATGGGAGTGAGTCTTACAAAACGCATATTGAAAGGTGATGAGAGAAAGGGTGTCTGGCTTTGACCACATCTGTGGTACTGGAAAAGTGCTCCTGTAAACCAACATCTGCTTCTAATGACACTTTATGATGTCTCAGCTCTACAAGTCTTGCTAAATAGGATGCGAGATTTAATCAGAACTTCACATTATCCTGGTAGTGATGATAGCTGAGAGCCCCGTGCTTAATTCTTCCCTGGTCTTAATCAGTCTGCTGGGTAGAGGAGTCAGCAGGGTCTCACCGATGGTCGAGGCAGCTTTTCCCTGTACTTGCACTGCCTGCATGTGGGATGGGGAAAGGCAAATAGTGCAATTTCAGTGACTTCTAAAATTAAACAGCACTAAAACCTGTCTACAGAAAGGAGCCTCTCTGTAGCTCCTGTCCTGCCCCATCAGTTGTCCACCCAGCTGTAGCAGACAAGTAACGCTTTCTCTTATCTGCTGGCAGAGTTACAGGCTGGTGGTGCTCATTTAGATCCTGCTGCTCTGGACTCACCTACACCAACACCTGCTGGCATGTCTCTGAGATGGTGTGTGCTGCAGAAGGGAGGTACATTTCCTAATTCACTGATTTATGGATCACATCTGTCTGTGGATGGCATGGTGAAGTAGAAGCCTCTGTTGTGTGCCAGTTGCTTAAAAGAAAAGATTTGGTGGTCTTGAGGGCAAACACTGGTGACTGCTCTTGGCAGGAGGTGAAACTTGTTTGACTTGAGGTTCTTCTCCTCTCTCTTCAACTACTGTAAATAAAACTCTGCAAATGTTGTATGGCCACACTACTGCTTTCTGCTGAGGATCTTATTCCAAAGCCTGCTGAATTTATCATGTATGAGCTGCCTTAGTTTTCATGGCACATAATTATCATGGTGGTTTTTTTTCCTCCTCTGGATCCTGCTGTTGAAGGCAAAAAGATGTCTATCCCATGCAGCTAATCTCAAACTTGTGAGAAATAGTTGCTCCATATGGACCAGTGGGTAGTTACGGGGTCTGGTGTGGGGTATGTGCATGTCTGTGTCTGCTGTAGACAAATGCAGCCCCCCTGGTCTACGGTGTCTGAGAGCTGAATTCATCCTGACAGCAGGTACTTTGAGGGAGAGTAGAACCTGTTCACTGTGTTTGGTGATGATGCGGGGAGGGTGGTGTAGGAAGTGAGAGGCAGAAAGATTAAGCGTATTAGGAGAGAGGCTTTGCAGCAGAGCTAATGAGTTGGAGTCAAGTGTTTTAACCAGATGCTTCCCCAGGCTCTATGTAAAATAAAACTTGTGCAGGGACAATGATGCTAGGCAATGTTTGACATGATGACCTTATAATCACTTCATTTAAGGATGTGATTAATGACCTGTGCTTTGCCATGTTATAACCTGATATCCCACATGGAGGCTGCAGACATCTGCTGTCTACCAGAAGGTAAATATTCACAAGGCAGCATCCTACAGGCCTTGTCCACAGCTCGCTGAAGTCACTGCAACAACTTTCATGAAATTATGTGGGATCTGGCTAAACCACAGAAGGATGCAAATAGTCTGGGTTTTTTATGCACCATGCAGTTGAGGGGATAGGATAGCCATTGAAAGGTTTCCAGATCTTCACCTAAGGGTAAATAAGGACTTCCAATTCTGATCTTTAATTTTCACTTAAGTCTTGCTTATTTTGCTGCTCTGAAGAGTTAAGGACTCACCTTGTGAAGTGTTCTACTGTTGTACTGCAGATTGAGCCATAAGGGGCCCAAGAGTTTTTGCAAGCCACAAAAACTTTCAGAAGATCTCGTCTGTGTCCATGGTGTTAGATATTTTGAAGGCACATGAAACGCATCACCCTGACCTTGCTTTTCAGCACTAGCTGTATTTCCAGGTCTTAATCATCACTGTAGACTGTGTGTTGCCACGAAAAGCCTCAGCCCTTGGGTGAAGAACGTTGGGTGAGAAACAAGAGCATCAGCGCCCTAAGCAGTGACAGCCTGATCAAGGACATGTCTCCTCCTCAGACAGAAACACCATCTGTTGATAATATTGAGTCTGACGTCCCTCAAAGCTAGTTTTTCCAGGAATCCAAACTGGCTAGAGTAATGTGATTTATGCTGATGGCAATTAGTTTCTCTTGTGGTCTGGCATGCTACAAGTTGACGATCAGGTGGATGTAACAGGCACAAACTAAGTCTCTTCTTGCTGGCTCACAAAGCAACATCAGACCTGTTCCAAAGCCATTTGGTCTCCATGTCCAGGGCCAGGTTGAACACCATTGAAAACAGTGAAATTATCAAGATGTGGAAAACTATAATCCATCATTTCACCTGCAGTAACTAGCTTAGCCTGCCTCCACTGGGAAATAGATTTTGATGGTCTAAGTCACCATGTGGGTGCTTTTCCCTGTGAGGATGAGTGAAATGAACATATTTGCACCTGAGGCACCTGAGAGCATGCTTGCAGTCGGCCTCTGATATTGCCCATGGCTCAACTGGGCAACAGTACCTTGCTCAGAAGGGGATACTGGAGTGGCTGGACGGACAGGAAGACAGTGTGGGCAGGCCAGTGAACCACTTGGTGGATTTGGTTCCCAAGGCTGAACTGATGTGGTAGATTACCTGGTGTCAGAAAGTGGCACAGATGGCTATCCTCTTTCTTGTGCTTTGGGCTAAGCCACCAGAATTGGATTCAGAGAGGACGTGACATTTTGTTATTGTTTCCTTTCAGATTCCATCATTCATGTTTTCCTCAAAAGCCCAGTTCACCACTGCTGGTTTATGATGCCACCTAAATCCCATCCTCAGAAACGTCCTTAAATTCACCTAAGACATACTCCCAACAGAATAGCATAAATGCTCTTGGAAGGGCAGTTCCTTGTTCACGTGATGTTTCATGCATGGGGCCTGACTCTGTTCCCATACACATCATTGGTTCTTGTGGTGTTACCTCTGCTTTATCTGGTAAAGGTACTGACCATAGAAGGTACATACTTACCTTAAGGCTTGTGAGCAGTCCCACTGAAGTCAATATGCCAATACTTAGAAAAAGCACGTGTTTAAGTGCTCTGCTAGATCAGGACCTCACTATCATGACTCCTACCCCATCAAGGCTGTTAATTACTTTGGCAGCTCAAATGCAGATCAGATGTATTTGTGTATTCTTCCTGGAGAAGAAGGGGAATATAAGAAAAAATATTATAATATGTTGTGGTGGGTTGACCCTGGCTGGACACCAGGTGCCCACCAAAGCCAGTCTATCGCTCCCCCTCCTCAACTGGACAGGGGAGAGAAAATATAACAAAAAGCTCGTGGGTCAAGATAAGGACAGGGAGAGATCATTCACCAGTTACCCTCATGGGCAAAACAGACTCAACTTGGGGAAATTAGTTTAATTTATTACCAATCAAATCAGAGTAGGATAATGAGAAATAAAAACTAAATCTTAAAAACACCTTCACTTTGCCCCCACCCCTCCCTTCTTCCCAGGCTTAACTTCACTCCCAATTTCTCTACCTTCTCCCCCCGAGCAGCACAGGGGGACGGGGAATGGGGGTTGTGGTCAGTTCATCACACGTTGTCTCTGCTGCTCCTTCCTCCTCAGGGGAGGACTCCTCACACTCTTCCCCTGCTCCAGCGTGGGGTCCCTCCCACAGGAGACAGTTCTCCATGAACTTCTCCAATGTGAGTCCTTCCCACAGGCTGCAGTTCTTCACAAACTGCTCCAGCATGGGTGCCTTCCATGGGGTGCAGTTCTTCAGGAACAGAGTGCTCCAGTGTGGGTCCCCCACGGGGTCACAAGTCCTGCCAGCAAACCTGCTCCAGTGTGGGCTCCTCTCTCCATGGGTCCACAGGTCCTGCCAGGAGCTTGCTCCAGCGTGGGCTTCCCACAGGACACCCACAGGGTGTCCCACAGCCTCCTTCGGGCACATCCACCTGCTCCAGTGTGGGGTCCTTCATGGGCTGCAGGTGGATATCTGCTTCACCGTTAACCTCCATCGGCTGCAGGGGGACAGCCTGCCTCACCATGGTCTTCACCACAGGCTGCACCAGTGCCTGGAGCACCTCCTCCCGATCCTTCTTCACTGGCCTTGGTGTCTGCAGAGTTGTTTCTTTCACATACTCTCACTCCTCATTCTGGCTGCAGTTGTGCAGGGGGTTTTTTTGTTTGTTTATTATTTTCCCCATTCTTAAATATGCTACCACCGTCGCTGATGGGCTCAGCCTTGGCCGACAGTGGGTCCATCTTGGAGCCAGCTGGCATTGGCTCTATCGGACATGGGGGAAGCTTTTAGCAGCTTCTCACAGAAGCCACCCGTGTAGCCCCCCAGCTCCCAAAACCTTGCCATGCAAACCCAATACATATGTAATATGTAACATACAGCGTATAAAGTATAATCTATAATGCACACTCTGATTTCAATTTATGAGGAGCCAACAGCCCTTTAACTAAAAATATCTACCAGCATTTCATTTAAAGAAGAAGATGTAACACTGAGGTCTCTGATGAACTGCGTCTGAAATGATGAGGTAGAGTTGCTGGGGGGCACACTACATGTTTTTGTCTCTTCCAGATCGACTATCCTTTGGTCTGATCTGGCTAGCAGAGAGGACCATGATATGAGAGAGGAGAATGAGCTGGGTGTTTGCCTCCTGGATGAATAAAGCCACATAACTCCAGGCCTGCTCTTCCAGTGAAGCTGCTTGCTAATTAGTTTGCCAGTAGGAACCTTTGAGAATTAAACACAGGAGACATAATCCACCCTGCAAGGTAATTAAAAATATTTGCCCCTTGCTGATAACTGACCCGCTGATTTCCTCTTGTTTGAGAAAGCTTCATAAAAAAATTACTGTACTGTTTGTGTAACAGGACAGCCTCTTGCATAGATGTTTCCTGTCTAACTTCCTTCAGCTCAGTATTTTCAGAGGGTGCCATAGGAAGGAGAAACATGTTTGAATACCTGGAAGCCTTTTTTTTTTGTTTGTATGAATGGGAAAAATGATCTCTAGATTATTAAAAAACCTAAACAAGCCACAAAGGTGCTATGGAAGTAGATCATCTGATCAGAGGATAGAGGCAAGGTTTAATGATGCTGGAAGTCGGGCTGATGGCACCCGCTGACTGCCTAGCTGAGATCCCCATTCTGTCCGGGGCCAAAATCCCAAGCAGTGTGGCGTGAAGATAACTCTTCACACCGTTCTCAGTCTATCTCCTACCAGTGTCCTGTTCTGATTTCAGCTTCCTCAAGGCTGTGTGTGGGAGCCTCGGCATGAGTGGATCATGCAGGAGAGGTTGGGTCCGTGTCAGGTCACAGCTCTTTGAATGGAGGGGCTTGGTGGGTTCAGCTGGGCTGAGTGCTCTACAGGCATATGGTGAGAACCTGCCAGCACCCTGAGGAGGTGCAACCTGATGAGTAAATACAGGTATTCTGCCTACAGTCTTCAGCTAAAATGGTTAATTGGGGGTTAATTGACCCCTGCTCTGAAGGGGTTCGGTGTACAGCATGAGCAGGCATGGGGATGGCAGTGTCTACTAACGAATCTGGGAACAGCAGGCCCAGATGCTTTAGGTCATGATGACAAAGCTCCTCGGAAGAGCAGAGTAAAAGTAGGAACCATCCCTGCTGAGATGCAGTGAGCATGTTGGCTATCCAGTTGTCCTGAGGGAGACCAGGCGTGAAGCATGGCTGCCAAGTCTCTCTGGTCAGAAAAACCAGTTTTTGTCTACATTCAGAAACAACAAAAGCTTCATCCCTGACATGAGAACAGTCATATGGGACCCGGTGAAAAAATCTCTCTTACCTATTATTCTGCCTCAACAGCTGTCAATAGCAGAGGCTTAGGTTATGAGGACCATGGCAAACCTAGAGCAAGCTTTCCCCCTCAGGCCATTCCCAGTGATCAGAAACGTAGGGACATTGTGAGCCAGAAGCTGCAGCTGGTTTGTTGTGTTTGACAGGTCCAGTTGTGTCTGTGTTCTGGGTCTGAGCACATTAATGCTGCTGTTCTCCACGGCAGAGTCCTGTGATTTTAATTACACACTGTACAAGGAGGTGTCTCCTTTGTGGGTTTAAATCTCCTGCACAGTAATTTCACAACTGCCTCTAGGAATGACAAATACTAATTTCTTTTCTACCTCCTTCTTTCTGTGCTTGATATTATAGAAAGGTAAACATTGCTGCAGATATTGGCCTTGGCTTCTTCTGAATTGCCAGAGGCAGCACAGAGCACAGAGCACAGAGCCATGAGACAGAGCCGGATCCTGCTGTAGTGCACACTTCCATACAGATGTGGTGGCATTTAGAACTGGTTTGGAGTAACAGCAGATTGAGTCTGGCATTTCCTTCCCTTAAGAGGCAATTAAAATGTAAATGCAGAGAGAGGTGCCAGTTCTGGAGACCTCATGGAAATCTGCAGGGGAATGTTTCTGCAGTGACCTTTGTCTAATGATCTTACTGGATCATAAACTTCCAGGCGTTCTCTGTCTCCCACACGCTCCTTGTGTGATGGGTATGGTTCAGCGGGCAGCATCACAGGCTCCTGCTTTTTGGTCCTGTCATGCTGAGGAATTGGGCTGTTGGCATGCTGCTGTTCTCGTAAGCATGGGTGCTGCTCATGCACTTTCACTCCAGTGTTAGTCCCAACCAAAATCCTTTGAAACCTCTATGAAAGCATGGATCATCCTTCCCCTTCCCCCTTTTTTTCAGTTATTCTTGCAGAGAGAAACCCCACAAAACCAGCGTGATATCTAAGGGCTTCATATGTGGTAGTCATCAGCCTGACCTGCTTCAGGCCAGGAGGTGGTGACACTGAAGCCCAGCCTTTGTGGGTGCAAGAGTGCTTGAGCTAGATTGCTTCGTAATGTAAACCAGAGTCAGGAGCAGACAATGGGAAAAGGCAGGCAGGCAATTTTGACTCTCATTCAGAAATTTCTGACTTAAGCTAATATCTGAATTCAGCAGAAGCTGGGAACAACTTCTCCCAGAGGAATATAATTTCTAGTCAGCTGAGGGTTGGGATCTTGCCTCTAAAGAAGGCAGGGCTTCCCAGTTCCTGGCAAGTTTGAAATTAGGAGCCATCAGTCTGGCAAAACCCCCTTGGCAAATCATGAATGCTTGTACGCTATCAAAGGAAAGTAAGCTATTCGTTGCCCCTCTGCAGGGCAATGAATCTGCTCTGATTTATACCAGTGGGAATTCTAGCCTTTAATTTTAATTCTTGGATTAGCAGTTGTTTTAATCACGCGAATGCAGTCTGCCAGGTTGTCAGGGCCACATACGTGAAAGTCAGAATTATTGCTTCAGTGGAGCCCTAAATATGTAATGTTTCAGTAAAGACTTTTTATTGGGTTTATGGACCATTAAGAAGAAAGTGTGATGGAGAGCCATGCAACAGCCAACCCGAAGTAGGCCAGCCTTCTTCATCACTGCCTTGTGCAATTAGGGAACAGCTCACGGGTCATTCGGTATTAATTGGCCCCCTTTGGAGCTTGAGCGCTTTATGAATGCTATTATACAACGTGATAGCAGGGGACTCAAATCAATGACCCTGGCGGTCTCTTTCCCTCTGACTGCCACTGTTCCTAAATCAACATGGCTTATAGGGCTGTTTCCGATGAGCTCTATGGAGCCACACCAAGAATGAGTTCAGCCATGCTGGTTTCTACCCAGCAACAGTCAGCAAACACTAAACACCAGTCCTGCCACATGTGGAACTGTCTCAGATGTGCCATGTGGTGATTCTCTCCAGAAAATCTTCTATTGTGCACTCTCCCATCACTTTTCTGGTAGGGATGAATACACTGAGCCATTTTGAACCTCATGTTACAGAGCCAGGGAACCCCTAGAGGAGACACTACATCTCTGGAAAGGTCTGAAATGAGATTTCCTGGTTATTTCTTTCTAGAAGCCCAGGCAGTCAACATATCTGATCAGCACTGCTTTTCTGATACCCTCCTGCCCTCTTGCTCAAGTCATGCAGTGTGCTGTTAGCATTACCCAAGCTAAGGAGAAAACAGAGTTGTCTTCCTCAACACGGTCTGAACCCCTTTCTGCAAAGCTTGTTTTTGCCTGAATTTCTAGGATGACCTGTAAGGTGAAATGCAATATGATGCAGTAGAGGATGCTGCTGTATTAAGAATACTCAGGCTGGAGCAGTGCCTGGAGAATAAAGAGAAGTTAAGCGTTCATTCCTCTTCAGTGATTTCTCTCTTTGACCTTTGTTTTTCACCATCTCTATGTTACCTTTTTCCTTCTCTCTCTCAAGATTATGAAAGCAATAATTTAAAAAAGAGGGGAGCATGATTCATGTTCAATCAGCTCCAGCCCCATTCATATAGGATTCTTCTGCAATAACCTGGAGAAGAGCCTCTGTTCAGTTGTCACTGGTAGCATCCAGGCTGGTTGCAGCAGTGTGGGCATGGAGAGCAGATGAGGGCATGTGAGTGTCAGCACCTCTTAAGCTCTGGAAGGATTACCTATCCTTCATCCAATGCATAACTTGCCGTTTGCCTTGTTTCCTGTGGTCACCAACTCTGCAAACAGACAGTGACTGGCTTCTGAACATGGGAGCTCAGATCTTGGCTATGCTTGCAACAGGGTCTAGCATCAGGTGTGTGTTTAGAGTAAGTACCTTTAAGCGTACCTGAGATCTGATTGCCGCGTTAAAACATTAGTTTTGCATCTGAGGACGGTTTTTTTTGGATTTGCCAGCTCCCACACCCTGAACGTTTCCACCTCTGGGAGGTCCTGTCTCAGCACCCCTCACTGCCGACCGCCCAGCGAGGAGTCGCTCCTGCATCCCTCCAGGATCCAAAGGCACCCGGACACCAGTTGTGTATTTTTTTTTTTTTTTAATTCGTAACGTGCGCTTCAAACCCCTTGCGTTTAAGAGATCTCTGCCTCTCTGCAGCAAGCGGAGAGCCTGCATCTTATTCCTTGGCATTTGGCGGTGTTTTTCCCCTCCTCTCCCCGTGCGGCGGCGGCCGCTTTGTTCTCCGCCCCGGGGAGCGCCGGAGCGGGGCTGGGGCTGGGGCTGCCCCTCGGCGGAGACGCGTTTTTCCTCTCCCTGGGGGAAAAAGGGGCTGTTCTGCTCCGGGCACCTCTGCCAGCTGAAGGGGGCGGGAGCTGCAGCCTTGAAGTAGAAAAGGAAGAAGGCGGCGGCGCGGGGAGAGGGCGAGCGCCTGCCGGACAGCGCGGGGGGCGGCGGGGCTGAGCCTGGCTGGGGACCGCGGGCTGGAGGAGGAGGAGGCAGGAGAGGATGCGGCGGGGCAGCGATGCTGCGTCTGAACCCGCTTCTGCCTAAGGAGAGGGACATCATCCTCCGAGGGGAAGGAGGAAAGTGGGGAGAAGGCGGCCAAGCTCGCACAGAGCCTGCTGAGTGCTCCCGGCGACTGCCCGGGGCTCTCCTGGCAGCCGAGCAAAGTTTCCCGAGCTCGGTGAAGAGAGGGAAGGAGGCGTGTGAGATCCTTCTCCTCCTAAAGCACAGCTGGGCTTCCAGCCCCGGCGCTGCTAGGACTAGCCATGGCTTTGTCATCCCCGACTGAAGGGTGAAGGGGAGACCCCGGGGCACCCACTCTCTCCATCGCCCTCACCGGCTCCACGCTCCAGCCCAGGTAAGCATCCTCCTCTTCCAGACACCGAGGCACTCTCTGGCCCTGCCGGAGAGTTTCCCAGCACTTTGCCCAGGGAAAAAGTCTTGTGCTTCTCCTGATAGCTAAAGGGTGCATGCGTGCATGTGTGTTTGTGAGTCTGTCTCTGTGCGGGGGGTGGTTATAGCTGTCTGACTGCAATTTCTGTTTGCTGATCACTGTCATTATTCCACTGTGCCATCACACCTCTAGAAAGGAGACTCATCTAGGGTCTGTCAAATATTTTGTCTGTGCTGCTGTGGTGAGATGGTGTGGAAAGATGACAGCTCGATCCCCCTCGCTACAACTAAGAGGGAAGCATGCTTAGCTGTGCGTGCTGCTAGTGCTGCTGGTATGGCTTTAAATGATGCTCCTAAAATGCTGGCTGAATATGTCAGTATGCCCTTTGATCTCTAGGAACTCTCAGAGCTCTGAATGAAAGTCTCTCTTTGTCCCCATGAGAATATAGGGAGGGATAATTATTCCCCTGGAAGGAATCACTATAGCCTCTGGATTTCTATCACTCTAGCTTGGATATGCGGCTTTTTTTTTGTGTAGCAGTGCTCGGCAGTAATGCATTTCAAGCTGAAATGTTGTTTGGAGAAGAAACCTAGACTCTAACTGATAAGAAAAGAACCTGTTTCACACAGAGAGCCCAAAGAGAACTTTTTCCACTCCTGATGTAAAGGAAGTTGGTCATTTTGGACAGGATAATTTGGCTGGAAAGTTGGTCATTTTTGAACCCATTAACTTGGCTGAAGTGGAAGGTAAAAGCTGCCAGATATCTTCAGGCAGGTCAGCAGTGGGAGCTGACCCACATCAGTGAGTTCTTGTGACTGCAAAGGGAATGGAGAGGGAACCTTCGCCCCACAGTATCAGCCTGTGCTCTAGGAGATGACAGGAGAACAAAGATGCTTCTGTTGTACATGGCAATCAGAATAAAGATGGACTTTGTGTTGTTGCAGACTCTTATCAGGTAGAGGATGGTGTAAGACGTTCTGTGACTTTGGTTTGGTTTTTGCTTTATCCTCCACTGCTCAGCTGGCTTTCTCATCCCCATTTCATCTGGTTTTCCAACAGGAATACCCTGTGTATAATCCCTGATGTTTTATATGGAGATCAAGAGAAGAGTAAACAGTAATCCACTTTCTACATGTTCCCAGTCCAAACACGCCATCTTCTATGTACTGTTGGTTACCTTGTGGTGCGTGCGCGGGTCATGTCCCAGACCTGCGATGGTGCTGTTTTCCAAGGTCTTCTGTCCCCAAGCTGATGGGAGATGTCCCCACTCCAGGCAGGGTTCCCCTTAGATTCTCCAATGACTCCATTGCTTTCTACTGGGAAAGGTCCGTTACCCCGTGTGGGTGCTCCAAGCAAAGAGGATGGGAAAGAAACTTTGCCTTGGCCATAGCATGGCCAGAACCCTTATGCTGCAGCTATAGAAAGGGTGTGACAAGCTCCAGAATTTCTCACACAGTTTAAATGAGATCTCAACCCTGGCTCTAGTTTTGACCACTCCAGCTAGCTCTGTCCCATGGTTCTGGGTATATCTCCATATACATAATGTGAATGAGGCAGATTTGAATCTCTATGCTTTTCTTTGATGCCATCTCAGCAGGTTTGGTGGCTTTCTCCCTCAGTCACCCCCAGGTACTTTTATTCCCCACCTAAGGGTGTGCAACGCAAACCCTTGGATTCATGTTAGTACAGCTTCACTCTTTGGGCCGTGTTATGGCCCTTGTGTTAGACCTGGCCCTTTAAACTGACAGATGCATGTTTTACAGTCGCAGATTGTCTGAGGAGGTCCAGGACCCTGGGTTTTGTCACACAGCCTGCTCTAGTCTCTGACCTTTTGCGCAGGCTGATACTGATGCGTTCCCAGATACCCAACCCAATGGGCCTCCTAGGACAATGACTCCTGGCAAGCTACTCATCACTGCTTTAGCCACAGCGGTTTATTTGCAAACTTCCTTTCTTCCCTCTTCACTTGCCAGGAGGCAGGTAGCTGCCGTTGCCTGACCAGTCCCTTGGTACAACCTGGGAGCTGTCTGCCTGTCCTAGGGTGGCCCAAGGAGCAGCCGGTGCCTCCTCCAGTCAAGTTGCAGGGTGAGAGGTCTCCATCCTTATGTGCCACATCCCTATTTCTGTACTGTAGATCTGGTCCCCTCTCCTTCTGGGAGGTGGCCATGAATGCCTGGGAAGCTGGTGGTGACTGTACCCACCCTGAGCCCAGCTGGATCACTCTCTCATGTCATTTATCCTTCCAGAGTGGATATGTGGTTCTCTTTTACCTGCTGGGGTGAGCTGTCCTTGGATGGGCTGCCCTGATTTATCATTGCCAATGATTCCTGAAGAAGCCCTCTTGTCCCCCTCCTCCCCTATTACAGCCTGGGGAGGTCCAGTGAGGATTTTGCCCAAGCTTAACTCCCTACTCTCACAGGGCTGTAACAATGA
Organism: Balaeniceps rex; assembly: GCA_013401315.1. Classification (NCBI taxonomy): domain Eukaryota; kingdom Metazoa; phylum Chordata; class Aves; order Pelecaniformes; family Balaenicipitidae; genus Balaeniceps; species Balaeniceps rex. The sequence goes on along the minus strand of VYZW01018670.1, from coordinate 129,221 downwards.
ACAAAAATTGCCAGGCAGAGAAAATGAGCTACCGGGGGCTGTGCTGGGTGATATCGCTGCAGCCTTGAAAGCAGCCAGAAACCAGCATGGTCTCTTTGGAGTGACTACAGGTGACTGCTAACAGATGTGATGGGCAACAGGTTGAAGCTCCATTTGAAAATCTCAGCGGAAGCATGACCTCTATTCTCTGCTTTGCCTAGGAGCAGAGGCAGCCGGCTTGTTTGTGCATCCCGCTAGAGCCCAGCAGCTGCGGTAGCTGCCTGGCTCGCCCAGGAGGGGGAATTCTTGCAGGGTGGGAGCAGGTAAGTACTGAGGAGTCAGGGGGGAGAAACCTGCTGGAGTGAATCTGTGATACGATTTAACCACAAGGAGCCACGCAGTTCCCTGCTGAGCTCTTTGCAGCAGGAAGGTGTTAAGGCAAACCGAGGGGAAGAGCCATGCTGGGGTATCTGCAGCCTCTGTGTGCCAAAGATTCAGACTGGCATCCATAAGAGCTAGGCTGAGAACAGCGTGTGTGTATGTTCGCATGTCTTTAACCAGAAGATGTTTCGCTGCTGGTCCAGGGATGGTGAAGGAGGCAGAATCAGGGCTCCAGCTCACATCAGTGTGCCAGCGTTCCCAGGCAGAACAAAAGGACACTGCTGGAGAAACATGCGTATGTGTTAGCCTGGCTAATGGAGAAAATGACCTTTCTCTCTCGCACGCTCTCAGTTCCCCTGAAAAATCTTTGCCTGCAGAGAGACTCCTCCCCAGTCAGGCGTCCCCAGATGAGGAAGGATTTAATCCTTCCATGTGCCTGTCTCTGTCAGCTCCAGCTGATGTCTGGCTGAATAGGAACTTCACTGAAAGTTCACCGCTGCACTTCATTCAGGTCTGAACAAAAGCCCAAGCCAATGAAATGAGATGTGACACCGGGTAGAGCAGCAGAGAGCTTTGCCTCAGCTGGAGGTGCTGGAAAATTTTATAACCTAGGAAACATGTTGAAAATGCCCGGCTGATCCCACTGGCATGTTTTAGGGTGATGGGTGATTTTTTTTATTTTTTTTTTTTTAAATTTAGTGGCTGCAAAATGTTAATAGCACAACAGTGATTCTTGGCTCTTGCAGTAGAAACATATGCAGTATCAGTTTTACCCCGACAACCCTTTTGAAAATGATTTGACAGCAGAGGAGGGAAGAAGCTAGGGAGCCAGGCAAGGGAGTAGGAGAGAGCAGATCGCTATTGTCTGCAGTCAGGCTGGGAAGAGAAATGCTCTCCTGCCTGTAAAATCAAAGGCATCACCAGCAAACTGCTGGCAATTTGACTTCTGGCAATTTGGTTTCCCAGCAAAGTACAGCAAACACAAAGCCAACTCATCACATCCAATAATCTCCTCCATGGAGTAGCTGCTGTTGCCAGTCAGGGCTACGTGTTCCTGCCTTGGGTCCTAGGTAGATGCCCACACAGGCTCTTTTCCAGCTTCATTGTCTCAATTTCCATGAGCCTCCATCCAGAAGCTGGTGTTGCCTTTGCACAAACCGTGTACAAGTTTGTTTTTACGGTTGCTAAGGCAAACAAGCTTCCCTGCCCCTTTCTACGGGACCTGCCGTGATCACACGAAACATGGTGTGATGCATGGTAGAAAGCATGGTCCACCAGGCAAAACACCCACACTGACTCCATTTTATCATGGACTTCTGTGACTGATGGCAAGTCATTCAGTATCTGTGGGTGGAGTTTGTCTCACTGAGCATCTGACTGTGAACAGCTCAAGTCATCTCCAAGGTTCCCTCTGTAGTCAGCTCAGCCCCACATTGTGGACATCTTTTTGGGATGTTCTGCATCATCTTCTGGGACCTTTTCTTCTACACTGGCTAGAAAGGCAACCTGGATGATTAGTTTAAATTACTGGACAACTGAGACTTGGAGCAAGGAGTCCCACGTTTGAGACCTTTACCCATCCAAGAATATATTGCACTCACATTGCAGTGAGGGATGTTCAGAGCAATACTGGGGTCTGTTGTTATTTTGGGCAGCTGTTGTGTGCGTGATGGCAAACACTGTGAGACCAGCTATTGCCCAAATGGGCAACAGGACATATTGCCTGTCCTGAAGAACCTGTATTTTAAGAGAAGGGTGGATGGAGTAAAGGGAGCATCAAGAGATGTATGCAGCAGGTCTCAAACCCATGTGAGAAACATCTGAGCTCATGATGTGGGACTGTCTGTCCAGCCACACTGCTGCAATGCTGCGCTGTGGCTCAGACTCTAGGCAGAGCCAAGCATAGGCTCTGGGCCATCGCACGCTTGGATTCACTTGGGCGTCATCCATCTGGATGGCAAAGGGCACACTGGGGTCAGTGCTCCAGCCTGAGGCTGACTGCATGTGGCCGCCATGGACAGGGAGAGTCCAGACTTGAGAGCAGGCTTGGATTTGTACTTAGTTGTTGGTACCAGCAAACCTGGAGAAGATGCTGGTCACCATGAATGGTGATGGAAAGGTGTCTTTGGTTCATTGCTCTAACAGCTGCATGCTTTTCTGTTCCTCTCCAGGGATTTCAAGGCAACAGGAGACCAGAGCTAGCCTTCTCAGCACAGTGTACACCCCGTGAGGACTGAAGTGACCTCTGAGACTCATCTCAACATGTTCAGTGAAAAGAGCAGTGCCTCTTTGTCCCAGAAACCCATCCAGAAAAAGACACGACCTCAGGGCCTCCCCTCCCCTGCTCTCTGCTGTGCTTGTGGACTTTGCATCATGCTGGCAGGGATCAACATCACTTTAGTGGGAGCATTTGCCTTTGGGACCTTCCTCCCAGTGAACAACCCTCCCATCATCATTGGACCCATTTTGCTGGTGGTGGCCTTCACATTCTTTGGTGCCTGCTGCATTTGCAGCCGGAGGCCCCCAGCTCGTGGGGCCAGGAAATCCAAACCAGGTTCCAACATTGGGCTCATCAAACCTGGCAACACAGCCTTTGAAATTGAAACTAGTGAGCACACGGTGCAGGATACCACCGCTGTTCAGCTGAGCCCCACAAATTCCCCCATCTCCTCAAAGAAGTCCACACCGGTTCACGAGAACGCGAAGACTTGCAAGCTCTTCACCATGGAAGGCAACGGGCCAGTGGCCAAGTACAGCACAGGAGGAGAGGCGATACAGCTCAACTTGCCCAGGGACCTGGCCGCGTCCTAAAGCCAGTCAGAGATTTTGTTAACAGCCAGCCAGATGCTGCAACAGGTGGGCTGGAAATCCATGATGTACCATCGGTCAGAGGTGTGGGGAAGGTGCTTGTGAAAAGCCAGCAGACAGACAGGTCTCTCTGAATCAATTTAAGGGAGGTGGATGCAACAGCAGAAAAATTCCAGATCATTGCTGACAGGAACACGCCCATTACATGGCTTTAAAGGGTGACTCTCAGTTTCTGGGAATAGGCCGGCTTTTTTGGCGAGCAGATAGGAAGAGCGGAATGAATTAATTTGTCTAGCGTAACGTGGAAATGTGATGGCTGGAAGGAGGGGCTACGTGGAGCTGACAAATGACAGCTCTTTCTTCTTAGAAGTGAAGCAATTCTTGAATGTAAAAGAAGCAGGAACACAGTAAATTACAGCTTGCTGCCACTCAGTCACAAGATTTCAACATTTTTAGTGCCAGGCTTTTTGGCAGCAGGGACAAAGCTATGTGTTCGCTATTGAAAAAGCAGTGTGAAATAATCTCCCCTCTGTTGAAAAGCCTTGCCCTGTCTTGCCTTCATTTGGGTGACTTTACCACCCGCTCTAAGAGACAACGAGTCACAAGGATCGCACCTAGCGCTGGTATTTTCCTCTTGTTTTAATCAGGTCGGGCTGCAGCTGCGCTGCTCAGTGCAGTGCATATCTTGGAAGGCCAGCCAGGCTGAATCCCTGGGGACAAGCTCTTGGAGTAACCAGAGATTGGCAGGGCTGCAAAGGAAATCTTTGGGCAATGATTATGTCCTGAGTGCTAGGCAGCTTCCTTTCCATCTTTTTGTGGAAGTCTGGCCTGGGACACACATCAGCTTGGGGCAAGGGGCAAGTAACGATATGGGCTTCAGCATAGCTGTGCTGGAAGATGGTGACTGTATGTCCTTCCCTGAAGTGGCTGTGAGATCCATTACACAGTGGGCAATCAGGAGTGGATGGATCTCCTTGCTGCAGGAAACTGGCTTCTCAATGTGCTCATGGGCTTGCAAAGCAATGGAATGGGTTTGCAGAAGAGAATTTATCAAGAGCTGTTCAAAGCAAAGACACCACCTCTGCCTCAGAAAGACCCCGATCTGATGGATTATTGCAGCAAAGGCTTTGTGTTCTTCCCTGGGTGACCCCAACTGAGAAGACAGTGCTGTGCTAATCAGCCTTTGCTCTGACTCCTGTAGGGGCTCTTCACATGTTTTATGAGATATGGGACCGGTGTGGGGAAGGACGGCTGTGCTAGGCAGGAGCAGTGTGTGTGGGGAGGCAGCAGGAGGAGAGTGGATTTTGAGTAGGAATGGCTACATAAGTTCTCTGTTTATGGAAATCCTATATGTGAAATGGGGCTCTTGAGACTTTGAGTGACTAGGAAGTCATATGGACACAAGAGTGACCATACCAGCTCATTCTGAAGGCCCAGCTACTCATTTCTGACATGTCCAAGAGCAAGGTCTGAAGAAGAGCGTAAAGACAGGGCAAAACCAGGGTGTTGCTTGCCCAAAATGCTCTCCCAGCCCCCAGTGATGCACTATTGCTTAGGAGCTTCCTGAGCTGGAAGTGGTGCCTGTATTTAGTAGCCCTGAATGGATTTCTTCTTCATGAAATAATCCATTTTCACCTTGAATGTCTGTCAACTTTCATCATTTGTGATCCTGCAGCAGGGAGTCGCACAGTTTAATGAGAGGCCGTAAAGTTCTCTATCCTTGGCTTAATTTCATCCTGCACCCTATTAATTCCCTTTGATGCCTCAAGTTCCCAGGTTAGAAGGGTCAGCAAACAGTCCATGCCCCCCACACCACTCAGGTTTTCTGGGGCCTTTGTCATGTTTCCTTCAGTCATCTCTGCCTACAAGAGATATGAAGTACCATAGGAAAGAGATGACTGAAGGAAACATGACAGGCTGAAGGGGAAACACTGGAAGAGAGGGAGAGGTTGTGACATGGCCAAGGCCACCAGCAGACCTCTGCATGGCCAGGCTGTGAGGGATGTATGGCTGGTGTGCTGGGTTAAGTGATGGCATGTGGGGTCATGGGGGAGCTGGAAAGAAGAACCACGGTGCTGTACAGTCCATACATGAGGTGTCCTGGTTGCTCTGGGGAGCCACTGTGCTGCCGATGGCTCCTTCATGAGCTTGGGTAGGATGAGGTTGAATTTCATTCCTTGATGAGAGGGAATCACACACTCTGCCTTCATGTGGGTCCACCTTGAGTGCTCCAACAGTTTGCTGCCTTGAACAGCTTCTTCTACATCAAGGAGTCACATCAGTGTGATTTTAGCAGGGCTGATCTACTGGCTAGCAGGGGCAGAAGCAGGCTTGGGAGAAGGATGTTTGTGTTGGCCTGGGAAGATATGGGATCAAGTCTTTGGTACAGCCTCCAGGTCCCAGGCAAATCATTTAATTGTGCTACTGCTCAGCTCCCTGCCTGTGCGGGAGGGAAAGTACCTGCTCCCAGCTCCGCTTAAAGCTGCTTTAAAGATGAACACATTGCCAAGCAGCAGTGTTGGTATTAGCGCACCTGAGTCCGGAGATTGCTTGAAGGTGAATGAGTCTGTATGGTCTGATCTCTGCATGATCTCCTTTAGAGCTCATTTTCATGGGTGAGCTCTGCCTCCAGCGCTGGCTGCCCTTCGGCACATGGCAACTGCTGTACTGAACAAAAGGCTCCCATGATTTTTGCCTGCCAGTGATTGCTGTAGCAATTAAACAGAATAGCTTGCTGATGTAGGCTTGATTCCCAGGTTGCTGGCTCACCAGCCTCTTGGAATAGCATGCAACCGGCTGGAAGTCCTGTAGTGGCATTGCCCACATGAATACGGTTCCTGCAGCACTTTTCTTTGAGCACTTGGAGCCAAAAAATAGTAAAATCAAGTGGTAACCATACAACTCCTTCCTCTACTCACTGAAGGCTTGAAAACCAAGTCTGGAGTGTGTGTACTGGAATCGCTCCTTATTGCAGCTGCACCATGAAATGCTACCAGTGATGGATAATGCAGTGGCAGATGCCACAGAAGTCGAAGGCAAAGGCCCCTTGGGCAGGAACAGGGGCAGAAGCAGGACTTTGAGGGTCAGCTAGGAGTTTAGTGTGGTTCACACCTGTGTTGTGGTATCACAGCCAGTACCATACAGGGGACCCCGACACAGCCCCGGGACCTGGCGCATCCTGTGCTGCACACACAGGTTGCCGTAAAGCCGGTGTTGCTCTGGGAGCTGATGCACTTGGGACCTTAGAGATGACAACCAGCAGAGATGACACCTGAGCAAGCAGAGGCGTAGGACCAGCGAGATGCTGATCCGCTGGTTTGGTGGGTCTATACACCAAGCTGTGACCCCAGCCACATACCTGCACAGCAAGGTGGGCATGGCAACATCTGCTGCCTTCCGAAGCATGAATGCCCTGCTTTTGCCTTTTTCTGTCTTTTGGGATTTCCATGTCTGTCTGTCTGTCCACCTCCCTGATCAGCCGTGACTAATGTTGTTGTGAATCTCGTGCCTCCTTGTGTAGTGGGAAACAGGGAGAGTTTCTTGTGCTCCAGGTCAGAGTTTCTGGTGTGAGTGTTTTTTTAAATTACTACTTACATGTGTGCAATGTGCAATTTGGAAAAGACAGACCCATTAAAATAATTGCACTTGGTAAGCATTTGGCCCGCCTTCTCTGTCACTCTACCAGCCACCTTCTCCCTTACCCCAGGACTGTGTGTGTCCCACGGCTGACTGTATTCCTTTTGCCTTGTGCTCCTCACTCTCCTTGATTTTCTAGACAGTGCAACCAGCTACAAGGAAAAAGCATCCCTAAGAGTTCATGTTGCCTCTTGAATGCCATTGCTCCTTGAAGCCCTGCTTGCCTAAACACTAGTCCCACCACGGACTCCCACTGTCGTTGCTTTGGCTAACACAGGAATAGCCCAATTTAGCAGGTTTTTTTCTGCAGGTGTGCGTTAACCCCCAGCTGTGTGCCTGAACAGGCCAGATGTGAATTGTGGACCTCCAGTTTATTAGGGACATAGGAGGAGCAGATTTGTGGCCTGGGGTGGGTGAGGACTGTGGGCTGTTCTGAATTCATCCTCTCCGGTGATGGAAGACTGGACTGGATTATTTTAGCTGATCCTCCCCAGTCCTGGGTATAGATGATGTTTAATTTATGGTGCGGGGAAGGGGAGGAAGCTGCATCTGTGTGTGTTTGTGTGTGTTTGGGATTGGTGCCATCACCTTTCCATGCTCCTTCTGGGCTTAGCCCAACGTGGACTCTTGAGTCAAGGAGGGATAGCACAGCGAGAATAAAGAGGATTTGAGCGCCTTGCAAATTCACCTCGTCAAAGGGCTTCTCTCCCATGTGCAGCCAAGTGATTTGAGATGAGAGGAAATCTCTCCGTTCCAGGCAGGCTGGCTGGTTAAAGGCCTGGGAAATGAGCTGGCTAAGAAGGCTCCACTAACAATGTGTGTAAAATGAAAACCTGCTCCCTTCAGAAAGGATCTTTTTTGGCCATTAGGAAGGACTCCCTGGAAGGGTTTTTCTTTTTTAAAAGTGGGACCAGAGAGAAAATCGCAAAGGAGGGTTTGCTGAGCATCCACTGCTGCTCTCCTGGACTTGCAGCCTGTAGCATTCCTGCCACGGCAGCTGCTAACAGCTGGTCCACTAACCTGGACCATGAGCTTCTCTCCATCTGGAAGAATAAAACAGAAACATTACATGAACTGTAATTAGCTTTTTCTAATTCCCATCCCAAATTTATTTGTGGCTAGTTTATTTCCTTTTATCCTTGTACTAACAATGGCTTTTAACCAGGATACCTTTTTACCTCCTGGAAATTTGTATCCCTGAAACGTTTTAGATTTGTTGCAGATTTCCTAGAGTTTCCCTTTCATTAGGCTGAGCCAGCTGACCCCTTCCATCCTTCCCCCTGTGAAATGCTCACCCTTCCCCAGGAGCCCTCAGGACCCTCTCTGGCCTATCGCCCTGATTTTGGTTCAGGACCTCCATGAATGCTCATGAACTGCCATTCTTTTGCAGGACACACAAGTCCACCACAAAGGTACAAACCTTCCAGGTCTCTCTTGTGCAAGAAATGGGGCATTTTTCCCTGGATAAGTCCTGAAAGAGGGAAAAAAAATCCGTGAAAGAGCAAAAATATCCATGAAAATGTGAAATTTCCATTTGCAAAGTCCCTCTGTTAAAAAAAAAAAAAAAGAGCTTTTATGTCATTAGCCTCCCGTGAGTCCATAGCAAATGTGCTCAACTTAGAGGCTGAAAGGCTGGTTTTCTCCAACTGTCAGATGCTGTCAGCTCAGCTGAGCTTTCAGCATCCATGGGAGAGACCCTCAGGCACCACCGGCTGCCACACTACAACGTGCTCTAGAAGAGGCTTATAGATCTGTTTTCTGAAACTCCTGGCTATCAGACTGATGACCGCAAACAGCTCTTCATTTGGGGTGGCCTCAGAGCGGCACCCTGCTCGTGTCCCCAGGATGACGTGGAGCCACAGCAGATGCTCACCTTCTGCAGCAGCACCCCCCTCTAGATGGACCAAGGATATGGAGCCTCTCCCGTGGTGTTGTCTTACACTGTTTGCTCTCTCACACTTCCTAGGGAAGCTGGGAGCTTGACTTTTTTCATTTTAATATAAATTTGAACTCTTGGAGTCTGGCTCCATGTGGTGGTGGCCAGTTTGGGGGCTTCTGCTGTTCCAGCTGCCCCCACTGCTGAGCCGGGGAGCTCCAGTGAGGAGGGGACCACTGCTCACCCAGGCTGCAGAAGACAGCCGGACCATGACGGTTGAGCAGCGAGGATTGCTCCATACAGGCTCGTTTCCATGGGTTTGTTCAGTCTAATTTACAAAGTCTGTGGAGAGGAGATTTCGCCGTTTCCATCAGCAGATCTCCTGCTACTTGTAATCAGTCTCAGTCTCTCTCTGTGGGACCTGCATGCACTGACATGGCCTTGAATTCTCAGAGCACAGAGGGTGTCAGGCCTGGGAGGACAGATTATGTTTTTCAAGGCATCCTTGCGTACGAAGAGTCCCCAGGAGTTTTTCCAGGGAGCTCATATTCATCGGGAAATTCTGATTTCTTTAAATTGGCCTGTCCTGAGAAGACACTGGTTCTCATGATGCTTTTGCCAGGAAAAAAACTTCTCAGGTTCCAGATGAAATTTCCAATCCAAACACTTGAGAATTGCTCCATTATTCAATCCTCCAGGCACCCCTAAAATGAGATCTTGCTGGGCTCTCTCTCCACGTGAGGACCAAACTTCGAAGGCAGCTTTGAGGCTACAGTCCCTTACCAGAGCCACTGCTTTCAATCAAGTCCAAAAAGCCAGATCTGTCTGCAACAGTGCTTTTAATAAGCTGTGCTTCCAGAGATCTGCGTACCCTCCCAAAACCATCGCGGGAGGTCTCGCCTTCTGAAGTCTTTGCTGGAGTTTCTGGCATCAGTCTGCTGTGACGGTGAACACGGCTTCGTATGCAGCTCTCTGGCCTGGTGCCAGATGGGTATTTAATGAAGTTTGCTATAAAGTCAGACAGAAAAATAATTTCTTTGGCTGGCACATAGGAAGAAAAGATGCTTCATTTGGAGACAAATCCTCCTCTGTTGTTATCTTGGTATGAGAAATCAGTATGATCTATGGTTCATCTTTTTGTCTCCAGCTGAGCCAGGCAAACATGATGCTGTCATTAGGAGCTGATCCTCCCTCTCCCATTGCAAGCCTCTGGTGCTTTGTCCCGTTTGCTGTCTCTGGGGCTCCGCACTCTCCATTCGGAGGCAGATTTTGCATGTGGGAAGGACGTGCTGCCAGCAAACCCAAGGGGTCTGGCTTCTGCAGCCTCCTTAGGGGTTGGGCACATCGCTGCTGCCTGCTGCTGTGCAAATAAGCAGCCAGCTTTGGTTTCTGGGCTGGGAACCATTCATGGGGCCACCGAGTTCACTGGAGAAAAATAACCTTTGGCTGGCAAATACAGCTGCACCTGGGGGTGGCAGAGCTGTTTGCTCCAGGGAGGTAAACCCAGGTAGCAGAGTGTGGAAAGCTCCCTGAGGCTGCCCTTCCAGCTTCACGGTGTGTGATGGTCTCCAAACGGCTTTTCTTTCTTATCCTTCATCTGAAAACACTGACCAGCCCCAAAGCCAAGGCAAAGTTTTGCTGCATCCTTGCTGGATAAACCCTTTTCCATGGCCATAAGTCTCTGGAAATTCCTCTGAATGCGGTCTTACACCACGGTGGTGACCAGCAGTCCCATCCATGCCTCTGATGCTTCGCTATGTAGGCGCAAGTAAGGCGGTCCCTGCACTGGGTAAAGAGAAAGACAGCAGGCGAGAAAGGAAACTGAGGCACAGAGCTGAAAAGGAGTCTCAGCTCAGATCAAAGCGTTAATCTTGCTTTTCCCAGGGAAAGAAAAAAGAACAACTCTCAGCATCTGTAACATCCTGGGGCAAGGACTTCCATGCCTTAACCCTGTGTTGTGTGGAGACCCACCTGCTCATGCTTGCTGGCTTCATTTGAAAGAGAGGGAGGAAAAAACATCTCTTTTCTCGATTAAACCTCAAAATGCACCTTTTGGGTGGGCCAGGTTCAGACACTCAATAAATAGCTGTCGATTTCCTTGCTCAGGGCAGCGATTGCCAAGGCTGAGAAATACAGAGACGGGTTTTCTTTGCAGGGAACTGAGCGATGAACTTGCTGAATGATCCCGTTGGCTGTTGTTTTCCTGACATGATGTATTTCTCTGGCATAACGTTGAATTTCCCAGCAGTTCTGGGCTACATATATTTTCACAGAGCCTCATTAAAAACGTAGCTTCAGTTCTGAAAATCACATTTGTTCTAAATAAGAGCTGTCTGCTGGGAGAATTAATTCCTCCGACTTAAGTCACCTCCCTAGAAGTGTTCCTGTTGTCTTCGATTTCATGGCTCAGATGGTTACGCTTTTCCAACACCCAAGAATAACAAGATTAGGGAATTCGTGGCAATGAAGGCAAAGAGGAGGAACTGGCTAAGAAAAAGGCAAAAGGAATTGAATTTTCCTGTTGAAAGAAAAGGAAATGGATATTTCACAGAAATAGTTTTTCTTTCAGGAAATAACAGCGGGGAAAAATCCCTGCTTGAACCAAAGTCTCTTATCAAACCTATGAGGTTTGTTGTTGCATTCAAAAAGCTTCGTGATCCTTAAATATGCTATTTAAAGCTAATTTGGGAAGTATTAAATCCAGTCCTGTGAATTATAAATTAGTGGAAAAATGAGAGTAAATTGGCAGGAACTGAGGTCAAAGGCACCGCTGGTGTAACTGCAGCAGTACTGCAGCGGAGGTACAGCCGTCTTCTGCTTCCCATTTCTGGCCAGACCTTTCCAGAGGGTTACGCATCCTCGTGGGGGTCCCAGAGGCATGGGGGAAAGCTTGCTGTCTAGAATATGAGTGGAGCCACTGGGAAAAATCAGTTCAGAAGTTTTGGTCCATGTTTGAAAATGATCTTGTTAGAAGCATCCAGAGATGGCAGTTACCATCCACCCATCAGCGAGGCACTGGGCGTCCCTCTGCCCCTGTGCAACTGGGAGGGAAATCCAGGGAAGTGGCTCAAACTAGTGCATTTTCCCTGATGATTTAGGCAAGCTGAGGGTGAGCCCACAGGCTCCTCGCAGGGCATGCCTGGCGGAGGGGCACCCCAGGATGCAGGGGAGGCGGGGAGCTGCAGGACCACACTGAAACTGAGGATGCCGAGAATTTGCTGATTGGGAACGAAGGTGTTCTGAAATGGGGATGGTTGCTGTGTGACCATGCGTGGCACACGGATGTGTGCGTGTCTGTGTGCACCCCACACTCCTACTGTCAAAACTGAAAGGAGCAGCAAGCTGACTTTACTCTGCAGCGCCAGGGATGGGTAGAAAACACCCCCCTGGGAGGGACAACTGCTAAAGGGAAAGGCTCTTCTTTCGACACTGGGAGCACTTTAGCAGAGCTAACGCTTGCAACATCATTAGGCTTAATGTTTCTGTTATTTGTGCTGTCAATTCTCTTAATGGCGCTCCAGCAGCATGGAGTAGAGTGAGTCATAAGAGTAATTATTAACTAGGCTATGGCACTGAAAAGGCATTCGAAGTTCAATTTGGCGCCAGCCCTGGTCGATGTGGATGGTGTACGTTCGTTAATGAGCAGGTGCAAAATGCGTTTGCCGAGGAGAGAAAAGGAGAAAGCCCATTCAGTGTGAAATATTTTGCCTTATTATCTTCACAGGGAAATACATAGCAGCCGGTGGAGGGAATGAATAGCAGTAAGGGCATACATCTTGCCCCCCACATTTTTAAGAACACTTAAAACACAGGCACTCTGGGTTTCACTACATCAGTGCCCAGACTGATGTAGGGACCCAGAGGGGTCGGGAGCTGTATGTATGAGGAATGGCAAGAAGCTGTGGCTGCCACCAAGACCAGGGAGTCTAAGTAGAAACAAACAGGCAAAAGGGTGGGAGAAAGCAGTGAACATTCCCATTTTGGAGGTAGGGAAGTAGATGGGAGTACTGGGAGATGAAGTAATGTGACTAAGATCACATAAGGATTTGGTGGCAGAGAGGAAAACACTGCTTAGATTCACTGCATCTTGTTGTTGTGACTTACCCACCAGACCTCCTTTTTACCGAGATGTGCTTTCTGCTGGAGATACGCAGTCACCCTTCCAGCCAGATTTTTAGCTGCGGTGACAAGGGTACATCAACCCCCTCCCAGGCATCCGTCCTTCCTCTGCCCGAGGCTTGGTACCCACAGGAGGCTCAACCCAGGGCCAGAGCTGGTGGAGTAACACTGAACTGGCAGCTCCTGAAAGTTTCTATCGAAGGCAAGAAAGCAAGTCCCAGCGAGGAGCAGGTACCAGCTGTATCAGTGCTATCGCTGCTGACAATGTTCTCAGGCAAGACAGATCGCTCTCTGCTACAAGGTTGTATTTACTCCGTAAGATTATTGCTTAGCTCCCGCTGGGTAGCTCTGCTGAGCTGATAATTGTCCATCAAGCAAATGGCAGAGCAAAAGCTCACATCAACAGCGGCAAAGTCCAGTCTGCCAGGGTGGGTTTGTGTAGGGCTTTTGTATTTTGTTTTGTTCCTAGTTACGTGGAAAGGGGTTGGTTTTAATTGGAGACCCGGAGTGATAAAACACATTCCTGAAGGTAAGAAGATGATATCCACTGAGAAGGGCAGCAGCCACCTGGAATAGCAATTACAGACCCTGCAGATGCAGCATGGGTCTGGACAGGTGAGAGGACACAAGGTAACTGGTTTGCATTTTATGATCGTGGATCTGTGTTAATGAAAGCGAAGAGCCGGTCTGAGGAGGTGATGGACTGCCTAGACTGAAAAAAGCAGTGATCTATCTTCTTTTATGATCTGTGAAGCAAAACTGAAGGGAGGTAATGGTGGTGGGATAGGAACTCATCTCTATCAAGATGTGAGCAATTGCCTGATGGGCAGACTCCGTCCCCACGACCAGAGGTGTGTGGTGACTAGTTCGTGCATCCCATGGGAGCAGAACTGTGGCAGACAGCACATGGCTAGGTTTGGACAGCCTTCCCCAGGGCCTCGGTGAGGCTGTGCATCCCACCATGGGGCTCTTGTGCATCCCCTGGCACGCAGGGAGGACCTGAGAGCCCTGTTGCTCCTCCCGATCCAGGACTGACATCTGTCTGACCTTGCACTGCAGCAGCTCAGCTCATCAAACCCACATTAAACTCATGCTGCATGAAAGACCAAGTTGTTTTCCCCAGGATTAGTCAGTTTAGTTGGCTCAGAAAGGGGTCTGTCAAATACCCTGCGCAGAACAAGGGAGGATATAGGCAGGAGCAGAGGGTTGGAGGAGCAGAGGTGTGCGCTCTGTCTTTTGGAAGCAATGGGCACCAATGGGAAGAATATAAAAAATAAAAGAGAGTTTTTTCTCCCCAAATAAATCAATGCTGACTTGGTGAGAAAGGTTTCAGAACAAAATAGAAAGTTAAGTTGCAAAGAGTATTCAGGGGAAAAAAAAGTTATAGTCGTTGCTGAGAGGAAGAGCCCCCCACAATGCCAACTAACCGGGGCTGCTCTTTCTTACATACATCATACACACAGTATGACGAGGAGAGTAAAGAAATGACCTTTGATTTTTCATTTGAGGTGTCATCTGCACAGACATTGCCACACAGGTGGGTGCGTGGTGATTCCAGCTCACCTTCACAAATCCCTGATGCCGTCCCCGATGTTGTGGTGGGGCAAGGGAGGCTTGGGCGAAGGGAATTCACCAAAAGGAAGGACTGAAAGGCTGAGATGGCTTTTGTTTCACATGAGTGAGCCACGAAAATACCTCAAGCTCATCTGGCTCTCACATTCATTTGCGGCTGGCCATATAACTGTGATGGTTTTGGAGAAACCAGCATGCAAGAACTGGGATCTGGGCCTCATGGTGTAAGCATACCAGGGCGTGCATCATTTATCCTAGCTCATTTTCATGAGGTTTGGGGCAAGTAGTCTTCCTTCTGCTTTCCCCATCTCCCAGTTACCCTGGCCAACGATGGAGAAGTAACAGATTTTGTTATGTACTGAGAAAATGCCCTAAGGGCGCTGTGCTGGGATAGAAAACGATGCTGTTTAACTCTGTGGTGCCTGAGGCTGGCTTGCAAGGTCAGGAAAGAACAGCAGGAGGATGGTTTTCACTGCTTGGCCAGGAAAATGAGAAGGCCCCATGCTGCACATCTGCTGGGCAGGATCCAGCTCTGCCAGACTTGCCTGGGGTCACCGTGTGCTCCCGGCTGCTGAGCTCATTGCCAGCTCTCATTTGTGTGCAATCTTCCACCATTAAACAAAGCCGTGCAAAACCCTCTAATAGCCTTCAATCATTTTCCAGTTAATTCCCCTGTTTCCAGAGCCTTGTTTAAAGCTTATAGGCTAAAATCTATTTCCACAAAGATCTTTTTCTGATCTGGAAGGTGGAAATTGGGAGGTAGCAGTGAGAAAAAGAGCAGTCTTGAGAGTGTACTGCCCACTTTGGGTGCCTGATGAAGTGGGGTGGGTAAATCACCATTAACGTCTGTAGAGCTCTGTCTCAACGGGGGATGAAACTATAATCTACTGTCTGTTCAGCTCTGAGCTTCAACTTGTCTCTTTATCTGTACGAATAGGCTACCCTGAACCTGATTCTGTCCCTGCCACACCTGGCCTCAGCCTGATTTCTTAATGCTTTGAGGCTTCCCTACCTGTGGCACCATGAGGATGGTCCACTGCTTCCCTTGGTCCTTGCTCCACCCTGGCTGATGGTGGCCCAGAAGCCACATGTAAGCTGATCTTCAGCAAGGTGCATGTGAGCTAGCTCTTAGCTCCTGGACTGGAGTCTGCCCAGGATGAGGTAAATCTGGCATATGACACTGAGTGGGGATCTGGTCAAATGGCTTGAGTTCTCCAGGTTTTTGATGCGATGATATGCAGCGGTCTGCCAGAGCTCAATTTTCTGAAGACCTGATAACTTTATGTCTAGGCACAGTCCTAACAGCCAGCAGGTAGATGACAGTGGTCTGCTCAAGTCACCTTTCCAAGATGAGGTGCAATCTTTGGTGGGTTAACATCAGCTCTGAGGGCTTGGCATCCAGGAACAATTGAGGATCACACCTAAATATGGACCAAACAGACCATACCTGGCTGTTTCCCCAGGGGAAGCGAAATTGTGCTTGCAAATTCTGGAACTCTTCCACTGACATAAAATCCAGGAGAGATGGGATCAGCTTCAGCTACCTGTTTTCCAGCCTAAGTTGATGAGCTCTTTGTGGTAGCAGCATAATATCGCCTATAGCACAAGCATCATCACTAATAACTAGACCCCTTTTGGTTACAGATCTCCCAATTTCAAGGAGGATGTGTTTGAGAAGAGAGACCGGTATGGGAATGTTACCCTGCCTGTCTCCCACACTGCTTAAAGGCTAGGTCACCTGGTCATCACCTACTGGGGAAAAAAACAGTAAGATATTTAGGTCTTAAAAAAAAGAAAAAAAGAATTTCAGAGGCCCACTTCAGAGTAACAATGTTTAGCATATTTTTGAGTAGGAAAAAGACACAGGCTTGTATCTTTGGTCTGCTAATTTCAGAGGCTTTTGCTCCCCGTATATTCTGCCTACCGGGCTCTTGTAGTTTCTTCTGCATCTTTCCTGCCCTTGCCTTCCCCTCTGTGCCCAGTATCCTAGACCAATGAAACTCTTGCAGAAAAAATGTAGTGGAAACCAAGGACTTTTGCCAAATATGTAAGCCCCAAAGAATCAACATATTCTAACTAACTGCTTTGGTGACAAGTTCTAGACAAGCTCTGAGCAAGGCTTCACATTTCAGCTTCACAGCTTATTGGGACTGCAGTGATAGCTATGCTTCTAAATGGAAATAACTGTGCAGGCTTCTCAGATTGTTTCCATTCAGACTGACGCCTCCAGCTGCCCCTAAAAGCAAAGTTCCACAGCAGCAAAAGAAGCTTTATAGTCTTGGTTTTAATTAACTCCCTGCAGCAAGATCCACTTTGGCTGTAACAGGCAAGTGGCTTTCAGATATGCTATTTATCAGCTCCCTAAATGTAATCAGAGTCAGTTTGATCCAGTTAGGCAGTAAGCAATACAGGATAGTACCATACAGCCTGCATGCAGAAACACTCAAGACAAGGAAATGCAATGCTGAAAAACTGTGACCTTCCCATCTAGGATACAATGTCGTCCTCCCTTCAGTTTCTGTGGTTAAGGTGAAAGTCTTTGATGTCTCAAAAAGCACTTCAGTGTCTACCAAAGGCTGAGCCTATAACTCTGTTGCATGTCACGTAGGCAAGCCTGACATCTCTTCCAATCTTCAAGGGGGTTTATGGTGCCAAGACACTGTAATGTACCTGTCCTTTCTGCTCTGAAGGGCAGGCTGGTGCTCTTCTGCCAAGAGCATGATTCCTGCCCTTTCTGACTCTTGAGGACTTATCTGGGGGGTGGCTTGGGAGCTGGGGAGGACTTTCTCCTTGTCGGCCAAGACTGCAGTGGGCAAACGAAAGATGTTGGAAAGGTCTTGTTGGTACACGGATGCTCCCTGTTGTGGTTTTGTGACGCTCTGCTAATTGTGCTCATGAAGGGACCAGCAAAACCTCTGTTCCCCCTGTTTTCTGCATGCTCTCGGCTGCACAGAAATGGATGAGGAGCGGAGGAAGGGATGTGTAATGGTCTGTGAATTGGGGTAATCATCTAGATTTAATCCCATGCTCTTCAATTTTGTTGCTCAGGAGCTCTTTGCCAGTCTCAGTATGGATCCTGCCCCTTTCCCAGAGCCCAGTTCCTACCATCTCGAGCCAAACCTATAGGGCCAAATTGCATCCCTTCATGCCAGGAGAAGTCCAGAGTAAGCTCCCTGGTGATTTCAACAGGAGCTAAAGAACTGAATCTGCAATGGAAAGCAATGATTTCATGCTAAACTTGCCCTAAACCATCTGCACTATGGCACTACTGGGGGCTGTTCCCTTTCGCCAGCCCAAAACTGTTTCCTTCCCCAGTGATGAGACTGTTTAATAAGTCCTGGATTAAATGAATAGATTAAATGAATGACAAATAAGTGCTAAATCAGTTGGTTTTGAGCAAGCTGTTCACAGATTTGGGTGAAGACTGGGCACAAAAATTACGCTTCAGGGTCTTTTGGGGTTTTCAACTGTGGTTTAATATTAACGGGAATTTATGAAAATGGTCAATGCACCTGGTAAGACTTTTGTCTGGGCCGTAGTGTAACTTCAGTGTGTCCCCGTTACATGACGTGTTTGCAGAGAGGCTAAGAGCAAGGTTGCTCTCCACGGGTCCAGCTGTGCGGTCCCTCCTGACATGACCAGGAGGGAGTTCATCTGCTCACAGCAGTCATTTCACCTTAATTACAGAAGCTCTGCTCTGAGCTGGAAGACTGCCTGGATGTTTCCTGGGGGCTTTGGGGGCTGCTAGGCCAATGGTAGGGAATGCGGCTTGGCCAACCCATGTGATGGGAGGTGCCCCAAGACGCACCTGAGGCATGGGTGATGCCAAATTCACCTGCCAGTGCTCCATGCTGGTGGATGGCGTGGCTGCTGCTGGGTAGCCAGTGAGACAGTGCTGGCCCAGGTTGGACAGATGAGAGATACAGAGAATAGATAGGATGTGCTTCTGCTGGGGATGACTTTAGATGCTCTGCTGAAATCCAGCTCTGTTTTCCATCATTGCTAAGAAGCCAGGGCTACACTTAATTACGGGCCAACTTCTTCCATCTGTGAGAGGAGCAGGGCCAGAGTCAAGCTTCGCTGAGGCATGCCTCCTTGGCTCTCCAGGGAGCCCATGCTTTAAGGACCAACAAAGGCCAAGACTTGCCCTGCTGAGTCAGCAGTTATGTCCCCGTGCAGGGCCATGCGTGCATCCTTCATGGTCCCTGCTCCTGCTCACCAAAACCCCAAAAGGGAACCCTTGGGTGCCTTGGAAGGAGGTGGTGCTGTGACTGGAGTGATGGGGGCTTGAAGACCTCCACTAGTCTTGGTGCGAGGCTCTGCTGTAGGCAGAAGCAAAAATCCCAGTGGGGGAATAAAGCACAGCCATCCTGCCTTCCTCCTGGTGGTTACCAGGCCTGCGACAGCTGTGCTGAAGGCAAGCCCAAGCCTCATGAGCCAACCTACCCATGCAGTTGTCAACCAAGTTAGATTTGCCCAAGCCCAGAAGGTAGATTTGTCCTCTGCTCATAACTGGCCTCTCCATGAGGTTTATTGGCCCTTCACAAACATGCCTCAGACAGCGGCTGAGTTTCACACTCTATAACCAAGGGGAGATATCATCCACCACCCTCACAGGGAGTAAATAACACAGGAGGTTGTGCTTAAAGCAGCATTTTGTTGGGTGGAGTGTGCGGGGGCAACACCGTTGCTGCGCAGCAGCACCCAGCATCACCTCGAATGATGGTGTCATCCCTGAACATCTGCGGTCATCAAACCTGTCGAAACAAAATTTGCCGCAGCTATTGAAACAAAGAGTCTTGCACCACCTTAGCTAATGTTGTGCAGCTTCCTCTCCTCTTGCAAGGCAGAAATCAGCCGCCACAGACCTTGCTTCTTTTTTCAGTTTTGGCTCAGAGGAGCTGACTCCATCCTACATCGTTCTGTTGGGCCACACGCAAGCCCGTCCCCACCGCAGACAGGCCGTCCTTCCCCAGAGCCACCTGTTTAATGCTGAATTCATTTACATTTCTTTTATGCGCTTGTGTTTTTTTCGGCAGACAGGCTATGAATTATTGCCTGATCTGCTTTTCCGTTCAGGAGGCTACAAGGGCCTAGTTAAACAGAAAAGCGTATGCAAAGTGAAAGGTGACTTTCCACTTGAGCAATACTGAAGATTAGAAACACCAGAGAGAAAGAAAAGAGCTTTTACATCAGTGCCTGCAAAGCTTTTTGCCCTGAGCTTGGTGTTTATATAAAATTATCATCAAGCCATAAATTTAACCAAAAACTGACAGTCTGAATGACAGACTTCCCAGCAGTCAGCGTATGAAATAGATACCGTTCAGGTGAATACCGGTTGTGCATTAGGAGGTGGGTTTTCTCCAGAACAGCGCGCTGATTGATGAGGATGTACAAACATCAGGAGCGCTGTCTGCTTGAGTGATGAGGTGCCTGAAAGCGGCGGCTCGTGTTTGATGGATGCCAGAGATCAGATCCCAAGCAAGCAGAGCGGGTCAGGTGGGACCTGAGCAAGGAGACTCTTGGTGCTGCTGGAGATGCACTGGAAGAAGAGCCAAGAACCAGCAGGCACAGCCGAGGGGCTGGAACTGGGGTTGGGGCAGGAGATTAGACCAGAAGGTGACCCAGGAGCTACCTTGCTGATTAGCTCCTTGGAGTGTTTTCTGCTGCCTTCGATACCTCAGGTGGGGAGTGTACCCTGAGATGGTCCCACTTAGGGTGGATGCTGCAAAGGTTCGCTCTGAGTAGTTCGATCAGAGGTCAAAAGCAGATACACAGTGGATCAGAGGGACTGGGGTTATTTTGGCACTGGATGCAGTGGTGCTTGCAACAGCAACTGCAACCACCAGCGCCTGGGAGATGCTGTGACGGTACTGGGGCAACGAAAGCAAACCATCACCATGTTGTGTTCGGCAGGAAGAGCCAGCATTGAACACGGATCTCATTTCCCACTGAATCGCTGCTTTCCACCAGCTAAAACCCGATTAGCACCCCTGTAGCTCCTGGGCTGCTGTGCTGCCATCCTACCAGCCTGGCTGAGCCTGCGCCAGCTGGGTCTGCCCCTTCCCCGCTGCCCACGCCAAGTCCCCGCATGTCACTTCTTTCTCCTCTGTACCCTCTTCATTCTCCTCTGCCCACAGCTCTGGGGACTTGTGATGAGCTTGTGAGCCAGCGAGCTGCTCTCTCCCTGGTTTTGTTTTTTTTTCCTTTTCTTTTTCTCTTTCAGCTGTATCAGCCAGTCTAATAAAAGATATTGCCTCTCCCTGTAAACCTTGCCTCTAGAGACTTAACTGCACTGAGGTTGCTATAACAACAACCGAGCTCTTTGCCAGCAAGAAATGGAGGAAAAAAGTACTGGGAATACCAAGGGAGAGCTCAGCAGAGACCCCCCCCACCCCATCGCATTATCCCTGCAAGGGGTAGGATGCAGCACCAGCTGGGACAAGGCAGAGAAACATGAAGAAGGAGCATCTCTAGGGGAAGGAGGCATTCGAGTCCTGACTCTGCTCGGGATGTGCCATAGGACCCTCCCCACCGTGCACGCAGGGCAGATCTCCTGGGTGAAAGTTTGCCCTGTTCAGGTTAAAAACCATGCGCTGCTTCTGCACAGAAATGTGCTGGGTTTAGCATCGCTTCTCCCCAGTTACATGGCTGCTCCCGGGACTTATTCATGGGGCAAAATTCCCATCCTGGCCAGGAAGGAGATAGGTGACAAGGGCTCTGATTAGGTGTCAGGGCAAGCCAGGGACTTTCAGAGGGTAAGTGGATGGTGTGTGCCCCTCCAGCTGCAGCTGGCTGAGAAAGGTCTTCCCCTGCCCCTGAGCACAGCCTGTTAAAGCATCAGGAGAGGGGCTGCTGTGGTTTCTTGGGCTGAAAAGAGCCAGGGAGGGCTCAGCTGAGGGTAAGGAGGTGGGAACTGCTCATAGGAGCATGCAAACACTTGTAGGGGATGCTTGTGCTAGGAAATAGTAACTTAAAAGCAGGAAGAAAACAGTAGGAGAGATTATCTGGAGTAGCTATATATACCTGCAGACATGGACACTTCTCCATCCTTTTCTGTTCTTTTTAGCTGATTGCAAATGCCACAGTGAAGCTCTTCTAACCCCATCAGCTAGGGGTTTATTTGAACCAAATCTTCATTTTTCCCTCCCAAGTTATGGATTAGAGGCTCTGAATTGTTAAACAGCTGAGGATTGCCAAGAATAGAGAGTTTGTTAAGCACTCTGAGAGCTGGGCATTAGAGAAAGTTAAATTATTATTCTCGGATCCACTGCAGAGCTGAATATTTATGGCTCAATCTAGTTTTCCAGAGTCTCATCATTTCTTATGTCAACTGTACTTTATAGAAATGTCCACAGGGAAGGAATTGACTTTTGTCCTGGGTCCAAACTAAACAAGCTCAAGCAGTGATTATTTGGGTTTTGAAACAGTTAGATAATTTAATCTCAACATCTATCGATCCCCTTCTGCACTGGAATCCTATGGCTAAACATCTGCAAGGCAATTAATAGCCTAGAGTACAAATTCATTACAGATTTATCAATAGGTACTGAGTTTTAGACTGAGAAAAAAAATTGGGTTTTAATCTGCTTACTTTGGGGGTAAAAAACAGAAACGTAACTTCACGCGACTGAAGGTATATCTAAGGCCATGAGAAAACTGCCCCCTGTTGCTGGTGTGGCTCGAAAGGCTGATCCATTTCAGTCCAAATGGCTCCCAGTTTGGGGCAGACGAGAGTAAATCTTTCGGCAAAATAACCAGCATTACCAGCATTTAATTCGAAACTGAAAAAATGGCAGCAATGTCCAGCATTGCTGACCCTGAACCCTGCCCTGGCCAGCAGCTGGGGCTGAGGTCTGCGCGTCCTTCCCTGCCTGCACTCCCTCCTGGAGGCAGCTGCCTTCGGTGGTTAGCGAAGTGATTCCCATACCAGCTAATTAATTGGTGCAATCTGTCAATGAGGTTTACAATGTACTTTGTGGGCCATCTGGACAAAAGATGATTTGCGAGGATGACTGCAACGTGTCCCTGCCTTTTATCCTCAGTAATGATTAAATATGGACTAATTACAGGGAGGGACAAACCGGTTGCAAGGAGCCCGGGCTTGCAGTGATGGATCTATCAGCAATGAGTAGGAACTGCAGCTAACAGGAAAATCCATGCCCTTCTGAGGAGGATGAGGAGAGCTGACCAGAGCCGAGCGGTGCAGCAGGCCGGACCCCGCAGTGGCTCGGCCGGGGTGCACTGGCTGAGGGCAAAGCTCAGGGAGCAGGAGGGATGCTGAGATGCAGGGTGGCTGCAGGACCCACCAACCTGGCTTCAGGACCCACCAACCTGGCTTCAGGCACGGCAAGCACTTGACCCTCCCCGGCAGCTTCCCCCTGCCAAAATTTGGCCCGTACTCCACTGTTGTGGCTGGAAATCTAAAAGGCAGAGTGTTGTCAGGTTTTTTGAGCATTGCAATTCCACACATCTTAATACAATGATCACTGGATGTCTGGGAGATTATTTTAGTGTAGAAAAGAAATATTCCAGCATGGGACGGGAAGCGAGAAGAGAGAGTATCACGCAGCCCCGGAGAAGTCTTCTCTTTGGCCCCTGTCCTTGTTTCAGCCCCCAAATAACATGATATTCATCTCATCCCCATTCGTCAGAGCTCATTTCCCTTGCAAGGAAATAAAAAGTGCTCAGCTCCAATTTATGCAGCAGGGGGATACGTGAGCGTCTGGAAGGGAATCAGCTCAGTCAGTCATGTGCAATGTAAACCCTCTGTGAAAACACCCCGGATCCACTTTGCAAAATGACTCCAATAAATGACAAAACAATATGCATGCACTCTTAAGGAAGTAAGAGATTAAACAAAGACCTAGAGCTTATAATCATTGCTGCTCCGAGGCAGGAATAATTTACAGTAATAGATGCTTGCCTGATGTGTATTTTAGCATTTCTTACAGGTTTTTCCCAGTTCCCTTTCCTAGCCAATACTTCAAATTTGTTCGTACCCAGAACAATTAGACAAAACCCACCCTCTTCTACTTACCAGTGCATAAATCTGCATCCACAGGCCATTAGAGATCAAATGGCTGCAGAATGATGGCCCTCCAAATTAGCAACTATTTATTGCCTCCACAGCCAGCAAGGCTTCTTCCAAAAAACTCTGAGCTGAGCAACCTTGCATCCACCAGTAAACACTCCTGTTTAGTACTTATATTTAAAAGTTATACTTTTTTTTAATTTTAATGTCACAATACTCATCTGCAGAGAAAAAGACTCAGTAGCCTGTTGCCAGACTGGGTCTGGGAACTGGTATTTGTCAGCAATAGGAACATTGACTGACCTGACCCATGGTTCTGAAGTCTTTGGATCAGTGAGATTACAGATTTTGGGGGCTCAGTCCCCCCAGGAACATCAGCCTACAAGGACTAAAGCAAATACAAGTGTTTCTGCACCCCTCAAGCTCTGCCTTTGCCTCCCCTCATTCACCAGGTTCTCCCAGACCAGCTGCACGTCTCCACCACGCAGAGTTTTGTCCAGCACGTGAATGTTGAGCTGCAAATACAAGTTGCCTTACACTGCATCTCTAATGCCTATTTTTATCCCCCTAATTCTCACCCGGCTTTCTATTAAAGCAATAGTGAGGCTTAATATGGGGCTTAATAATTCTTTGAGGGGTCGAGCTATTTGAAATGAGCACCCCTCCCTGCGGAAGCAGCACTTAGAGCTCATCGCTGCCTCTCCCCACTGCGCTGAGAATGAATCGTGTTTTATTTATAGGCAAGACACAAAGCTGAAGGCCCAGGATGAGAGCTGCCAGCTCCAGAGACGGAAATAACATCTGTGATTGACCTAAATGTCCAAGGCAACCGCTGACAGCCCAAACACAGCACAGGAGTGGAGCTTTTGATGAATAAATGGAAGGAAATTTATACCCAAGGCTGCAAGAGAAGACCTTGGGAAATAAAAGCCCTCAGCCTTTCAGCAGCAATCACAGAAGGTAGACGACCACATTGCGTCCCACCGTTACGCCAACCTCCCCGAGCACGGCAGAGAGCTTCCAGACCAAAGCCCATGACTTGACAATTTGCAAACACAGGACAAGATCCCAAAAGGGCATTTTCATTCTTAAATTTTTCATGGGCCGGTGTGTGCTCAGAAATATCCTGGGTCACAGCAGTGGGAGGCTGTGACCCTGAAGGGTGGCCCCGATATCTGGCCACAGCAGAGCAGGGAGCTGCCATCAGCCGGGTGAGTCTGATGCTTAGCAAACAGCCTCTGGGGAGTGAATGGTAATGCCCAGGCACCAGGACTAATGCCTCAAAATCCTCATGCATCAGGGTGCAAGTCAAACACGGCTGGGGGAAACTTTCTGGATGCAATTTAGCCAACAGCAATGCAGATCTGGGGACATCTGGGACTTTCTAGACTCACAGACCAGCCCTAGAGCTTATTTATTCCCCATAAGCCTCCCTCAGCTCTCAAATCTGCCCCCACTCATGACAAAAAGCAGCACCCTCGGCTGAAACCCCCAAGCCAGGGTGCTAAAAAAGAAGAGCAGCTGGAGAGCTTTGCTGTGGCTGTGAGATGTGATGGCCACAGTCGTGGCAAAGACCCTGGGGCTGAACAGGGTCCCTCAGAGATAAATACACCCTTGGCTAAGAGCTGATGGGGCAACTGGGCACGGAGGGCTGTAGGAAACATATCTCCTCTGTGGAGAGCAAGGCTGTATTCGTTTTCTGCGCTACCAGATGAAGCTGGTAGGTGTCACTAGCAATAAATACAATTGAAAAAAGAAGGACATGCATGTTGAGTTCATATTTCTGTATCAAGCCTTCAGTGCTGGGTTGGGGTGTGCATGTTTGGCATAGCACAATATTGGGGGTAAATCTTGATGTTGCACAAGCCAGGTTAGGCTCATGGTTTAGAGATGGCCAGAGTGCTGTCTCATCCTGTTCCGTACTGAAATTATTGTCCACAAATCCACAAATGGGATTTGCCTGGTATCAACAGCTCAGATAAAGGAAAGGACAGAGGAAAAGGAAAAGGTGGCAATGGGCTCTGAGCACCAACGCTAGCCCTGCATTGCCAGGGTAAGCAGATGCGACAGCTGTCCTGCAAACTTACCAGCAAATTGTGAGCAGCTGCTGAAAGAGTAGCTGGGACAGACACACTCCTAATCCAGCCCAAACTGGGCTCAGGTGAGTTAGCCCATGGCCTGGCACTCACTTTCAGCTGGTCTTAGTCCACCCCACTGCCAAGAGGATGGTCCTGCCTCCACTGCCCTAGCTGTCCCCTTCTTTGTATCAACACTAGAAAGCTGATCTGGCTGAAAAATCTGATCTGATCCACTTTTCTCCTCCAAAAAAGTTATTTTCCTGCTAGATCAGCTCCCTGCTCTGTCCCATGATTGCTACTGCCAGTGCCAGGGAGGGGCAGGAACATGGCACCAGGCATGGGAGAGCCTCCTACCTTGGTGCAGGCTTCACTACAGGCAGGAGCATCTTCTTCCTCAGCACCCTGCTACAAACCGATGGGCTAATGCAGTGCATGGCTGTGCAGAGCAAGGCTAGAGATGGGGCTATGGGTGCGTGGGTGGCTTTGCTGCTGAGCCTCCTTGCTATGAACATCCAGCCAGGAAAACTCCAGCCCTGGGCACCACCTCATCTGCCTGGTCTTTTTTTTTCATTTTTTTTTTCCCCACGCCGTCTCACAAGCCTGGACTTCTGGAGCCTGTGCTCTGAGCCATGGTTATTGCACACAGTTTCCCCCTCAACTGCTCTGACAAGTAATAGAATTATCCTCCTTCCCCAGCTCGTCAGCCAGGAGCTCTCCGGCTTTAATTCAGCAATAAATCTTTGCTCCATGGAGGGAGAAGGGCAAGAAAGGGGAAATGGAGCAGTACAGCCACAAACAGGGAGCT
Organism: Balaeniceps rex; assembly: GCA_013401315.1. Classification (NCBI taxonomy): domain Eukaryota; kingdom Metazoa; phylum Chordata; class Aves; order Pelecaniformes; family Balaenicipitidae; genus Balaeniceps; species Balaeniceps rex. The sequence continues at coordinate 102,933 of VYZW01018670.1, read as the reverse complement.
GATAAATGCTAATGAATTTACAGGGATTACACCAATCCTTCAGCCAACGCTGGAGAGCCACATAGCTACACAGACCCGTGCGATCTGCCTGCATTTGACTGCAGTCAAGAATTCAAAAGACAGGCAATTTGCCCTTTTGCTGTAATTAATTACAGTCGGCAACAACAACAAGCCAGGGTAAACATGTGACTTGGCTACAGGTGGATGGATGTGCTGTGACCCCACGCCAGCTCAAAACCCGGCCAGCACTTTGCCTGGGCCAGGCTGAGCTATCCCCCCCCCAGCTCCCCGGGGCTGGTGCTTGGGGGGCAGCAGGGGCTGGGAGAGGGGGTGCTGGTGGTGGTTGGCTCCCAGTTATTATGGTCTGGCCCAGGAACTGGCTTGGATCAAGCCACAGGGCCCGGTCTGTGGGAAGGCTATGAGATGCAGCGGGTCCTGCCACGGATTTTGTCTTTTTCAAGACGATGCAGGCAAAAAAGGCTGCCGGCTCTTGCCTGCTGCTAGCAGAGGTCTGGGCAGCAGAGGGAGTTCGCTCCTCGGGTATGAACAATTTCTCCCCTGGAGCTGTGATTTGCCTGTCCTGAGGTTGCGGGAGCTCTGCACCGGGACGAGCTTGCGGGATGGAGGGCTGCCAGCTCACCCATGGGTGGTGGGGCAGGTGGGCAACATCTGCTGCATCTTCTCAATTTGGGTAGACCCCGACCATCTCCCTGTTTAACGGCTGTTTCTTGGGAAGTGGTTGCACTGCCTACAAACATAACGTGCTGGAGAGAGTCTCTGCCCCAGAGAGCATCCTCCAGGGCTAGACCTCACGGAGACACGGCTACCAAAACACCTGGCCCAAATGACAAGCCTGAGCTCCGCAGGTTAAAAGCTGAGCTCCAAAGGGCCCCACTGAGGTGTCTCACAGCTGGTCCCTGTGTCAGGCAATGGGGATATCACCATGACAGATTCACCCCTGCTCCTGCCGGTGCTGCTGCTCTGGACACCTCTCGAGGAGAGGCACAGATGTGGCCATGAGTGACAGATGTGGCAGTGCCAGAGGAGCCTCAGCCTCTTCCCTTTGCCATGGTCTCACTTCTCCAGTGAGAAAGGCCAACTGGGCACTAGGATTTTGAAGAGGGCTGCTTTCCACAGAGAGGTTTGCAAAGGACAAGAATAACCTAAAAACTTTTGTGGGTGTCAGGTCATCATAAAATGGTTTGGTGTTGAAGGACAAGATAATCTGTTATTTTGTCTTTCAGTACTTTGAAAGGCTTTTTAAATATAGCTTTTTTTTTACATGCATTGAAATTAACTTCAAGATGCAAGAAGCACAAGAAAGCAGTTTTCCTAGCTTTTCTTTTTTTTTTTTTTTCTTTCTTTTTAACTGTGCTGCTTTAGGCTGGGATGGAGTTAATTTTCTTCACAGTAGTTTGTATGGGGCTATGTTTTGGATTTGTGACCAAAACAGTGATGATAACATAGGGATGTTGTAGCTATTGCTGAGCAGTGCTTACACAGCGGCAAGGCTTTTCTGCTACTCACCCTGCCCCACCAGCGAGTGGGCTGGGGGTGCACAAGAAGCTGGGAGGGGACACAGCTGGGACAGCTGATCCCAAATGACCAAAGGGGTATCCCAGACCATATGATGTTGTGCTCAGCCATAAAAGCTGGGGGAAGAAGGAGGAAAGGGGGGATGTTCAGAGTTATGGCGGTTGTTTTCCCAAGTCACTGCTATGTGTGATGAAGCCCTGCTTTCCTGGAGATGGCTGAACACCTGCGTGCCAATGGGAAGTGGCTAATTAATTCCTTATTTTGCTTTGCTTGCTCACACAGCTTTTGCTATTAAACTGTCTTTATCTCAACCCACGCGTTTTTCTCACTTTTACCCTTCCAATTCTCTCCCCCATCCCACGGCGGGGGGGGAGTGAGCGAGCGACTGCGTGGGGCTGAGCTGCCCGCTGGGGTTAACCCACAGCATTAACTCACCTACTTTGGCAAAACCAACCTCCGTTCACGCTATTTTCAGAGTTCCTGAGCACGCTTTTGAGTTGCCCCCATCCCTACCCACGCACGAACACCCGCATCCAGGATTACAGAGGAAGAGCTCCTTACAGCTGCGCTCCTCCCAGCTCAGACATTATTTCAGAGCAGTCCCGGGAAGACGCGGTAGATGGCACTCCAGATATGATATTCTGGGCCTAAAACTCTACTCCTGAAGTTAAACTAAAATTAAAAACCTGGAAAAGTTCAGGGGAGCTTTAAGCCTCTTAATTTAAATACAGATGCTGAACGTCTGGAAGAAATTCCTGACACTGGAAGCTGCTTTTCCCACCTTGTTCAATAAGAAAGGTCCCTTCCCCGGGTTATCAGCACAGCTTGAGTGTGGGATCCCTGAAGTAGCAGGTAACCAAACATGGAGAGATTTGGGGGAAGGCAGGTGGAGAAAAGGGCATGGCCGATTTTATTATCATTAATAATAACGAATCCTTCTCTTAAAAAACTTCTCACCCCAGAAAGGACCCGGTATAAAGCTCGGTGGAGAAATGGCATTGGATGCAGGTGCTTTTCTGGTGGTTTTCAGCTGTGGCTTGGCTTCAGGCTTCCTTGACCCATTTTCTTTACAGCTGCATGCAGGAGTCTTCTGAACATCTTCTCAGCATCACACAGCCACCGAGGCTGCTGCTCTGTCCCAGTGGCACCACTGTGGAAATGCAATAGGAGGCACTGCTAGTGATAGAGGCTTGGCAAAAAAAAAAAGCAAATTATGTTTAATTGATTCTTAAATCCTGCTGAGTGGCTGGATGGGTCATATGGGTGTATGGAGTCATCTCGGGTAGAGAAACAGCGAGACCCAGATTCACTGGAGTCAGGGTGTAGCTGTTGACTCCAGCAAGAACCTGTTCCCATTTCAGAAATCCTGCCTTTTACTTAGTTTCCACTTTTTTTCCCATCAAGTGCAGTGATCTTCATGTGTTTCCTACAATGTAGGTCAAAAGAGTCTATCCTGCATTTCTGGGGGACGAGAGTTAAAACTACTTATAGATACTCTTTAAAAGGTGACACTTGAGGATTTTTTTTAAGCAAATTATCTGTTTTTAAATGAAACAAAAGGCAACACGTAATTTCTATTTTTTTAGTCTGTTATTAAACTCTTCTATATTAGGGGGGGAAAAAGAAAAAGACCACTGTCCTGGTAGGATATTTGCTTATTTCTCCATATTTATTTAGCCTTTCTTTTGTTTGGTGTAACTGTAAAATGATAAATACACCAGGCAAAAGGCATAAAATCATCTGCTACTGAACTAAAGTCCTCTGAAGGTAAATTTGTCCCAGTAAAGTCCTCCAGGAAGCGGGACAGGGAAAAGTCTCTTTGACTTTCAAGGCTGCTCCCTTGTTCCTCACTCAGGCTGCATTTTGGGGAACATTTTCAGAAGTGTCTGATCTGGTCTGAGATAGCTTTGAGGTTAGAGGCACCCAAATTCCTCTGCAAGGCCATGGAAGAAAAGCCATGGGGATGGTTTCTTTGTGGATAAAAATTACCTTGCTTTAGGTAGCTCTCCTTGGGCTCCAGCAGAAGAGGAAAGATGCCAGGAACCACAGGATTGTATGAGCACCTGGGGCTTAGCTGTAGGTAGAACTGGTCGTGACTTTCCTTGGATATAATATACAGACATTGGCAAAAAGGTAAAACTTTTGCAGACCAATGGCCTTCAACACACCTTGAACTCCATGTTTGTCACTACCATTGACCAGAGACCACTCTGGAGACTTTCCTTTGGTTTCATGTATCTCAGGTTTGGGCATGAAAACAGTGCACAGTCCCTGCCATGCACACGCAGGTGCACGCTCACACCTTTTATAGAGTTAATATCTTCGACGTTTCAATAAGCTGAGACCTTCATGTACAAGGAATTGAGGTTTTCATGGAGGAGAAGCCCAGGGGAACCTTTAGTCCTTGCTTTGTGGGGGATACAGAAAGAAAAAAATCCACATTTCTGCATATCCATCCGAAACTGGAGCTGCTAAGTTATAAGGAGAACATACCAGCAACCTTGCTGCAAAGGTTATGTACAACCTTCAGGTCTGTGCACGCCTTAGCATGTCTGAGAGAGGCTGGATTATAAATGTCTGTTCTTCACAACACCTCTCTGTGCATGTCAGTGGCAGAGGCAATAACAGGACATTTTATATTCTGCAGGTTACGTCCTACTTCAGTGACCCAGGTGCGAGAAACCTGATATTAAGTAAGCTGGGGAACTTGTGTTTCTCTCTTAATAGGATTCTGGCTGTCATTAATCCTTTACCGAGATGTGTGTTACCAGAAGAAGGCATGTGTAATCAGCAAGACTGATGTGCTGGTTTTTGGATGAGCTGTGTTCAGTTGCCATGGTGTGGAAGGACCTGCTGGGCTAATTTGCTCTGCTTAGCCAGAGCAGGGAGCCATCACCAGCGCAGAGGGGTTACATGGGGAAGGCAGTGTGTGCCCGTATCCTTTGGCTGGGGGATGGAGGCACGGGCAGGTAAGGTGGCTGGCCAAGGATGCTGTGCTGCGACGGGGCTCAAAGCTCTTCAGTGGCACTACGTGGAGATGTCCCACTGTGTGATTCATTTCTGATATGTAGTTTTTAGAAAATGAAGATCCCCAGAAGTAAGAAGTGAATATTATTGGGATTTTTCCCCAGCAGTCACTCAGGTGGTCCCCTCCAGGGTACATCCACGTAGGATCCCGAATCCCACATTCAGCCATGGTGGTGAACCTGCTGCCCTAGACAAGGTTGGAGGGGAGGCGTGTGGCTTTTGATCTTCCCTCCTATTTTCTCTCTGAGCCTTGCTTTACAGCCAAAATGTTGTGGTTGTTTTGGAGGGAAAGGGCCATTTTGCTGAAAACAAAACTGTCCGCAGGGATACGAGCTCTCCAGGACCACCTGCACTGGAGAAGAGGGCTCCCACCTGAGTGGGAGAAGTGGAATAACTGGGGCTGGAGGCCATCTGGGGGCACCGGGCGCTTTGTCAGGTGGCAACAAGAGCTGAAGATGGACCCATCATGGGGGCCCTGAGCACAGGACATCTGGGTGCTGCTCAGCGGGTGTCCCTGCTTTTTTCCCCCATATAAAATTTGCAGAGTCTTGGGGAACACAGGAATCTTTCAAAGCTCAGAAAGATTTGCAGGAGCAGAAATCTGTTTCACATCCCTTTTATATATATCAGCCTTCTCACAGGGGTTGTTTAAGACCTCCCAAAAGCTTCTGTACAGCAGAGTAGCTGCTGAAAAACCATCGATATCCAGGAGGGTGACATTTGCATGGAGATGTGCTTACCTCTTTGTTGTGTATAAGAGCAGAGAATAACTAAACCAAACCCACAGCAAAATTTCCAGTCCCATGTACACGGTGATCAAGAGGAATTTAGGGGCTTGCTGCACCTCAAACAAGACAATAAACCTGCTTATCCTGCATAAAGTTCCTGAATACAAACACAATAATTTGCTGAAATTCTCCTCCAGCACTCTTGTGGTTTAGCCAGTTCATTAACAAATATTTAACAAGTCTGAAAAAAAAGAAAGACCAAAAAAATTAATAGGATTTTAAAAACATCTTTAAGTACTTAAAGAGCAGCTTACAATCAATTAAAGACCTCATAAACACGAGAACATAAACAACATCAAAAAATTCCTGCATATTATAAAATGATTTGCTGTAGAGTGGCTTGCGTGAAGAGATTAGATATGCTTTGCAGCATAAAACATTATTCTGTAAAGGCATTATGTTTCGGCAAACACACCACGTTAATTGTATCAGAGGAAGTTCAGGTGAAGCACAATTCCTGGATTAGAAAATCAAAGGCACAGGTTAAACAATATGTGTTGGTCAGACTGCTTGAAATTTGCTGGCAGCTCTTAAATGGGATTTCTTTTTTTACATTGATTGAGTTGCTGATCTTTTTTTGCTAGACTCTAAGATCTGTTTTTTAAAATTACTGAAATTTTAAGCAACTTTAAGCAATATAATGGAATGTACTACGTATACAAAAGTAGGAAACATATTTTCTAGTTATTTCAGATATTTAAACAAACCAACTAATTATAGAGTTGAAAACTGTTTCTAACATTGGTGTTATTCTAAAAATATTCCCCCACTGGCAAACTATTTTAATCCACTAAATTATTTCTCAGATCTGAAAATAATTAACACATACTACAGGGTACAGATGCAGAATACAAACACTATAATCGTTCAGAATATATTTTTGGCCAACAACGGATACGATCCACAGCTGAATGCCGGAGCCGGGCGATGCATCGTCTGTGTCGATGAATTTTCCAAGCAGTCATGTGTGACGTTTCACACACGTGTGCAAACAGGGTGTTTGCATGTGCTGGCACTTGTCCTGGGTGCTTTCAGATGAGCCAGCATTAGCAACCTACAACTTTTTAAAAGAAAGGCCCCACTGCATCTGCCCTCCTATAGCCAAACTTCATCTCCAACCTTCTCACATGGAAAAGGAATAAAAATCTACAAACACGGTAGAATAATCTGTTTTTATTAAGTTAGCAATACTGACTGTAGGAGCCATGGGATGCAAAGAAGAAATTCATTCTGGTCCCCCCACCCCTATTTTTTGACAGAGAGCACATGCACAAAGACAACACTGAGCCTCCCTGCAAAAAAACCCCAGACTTTGTCTTGTCAAAATGATCCTGATCTGGTTTTGTATGACAGGAACCTACAATAAATAAAAAAAAAGATCAAACATAAGAAAGAGAAGAAAAATGGCAGTCACCCTGGGAGGAAGCTTCCTAGTGCATGATAAATTGGAAAATGGACATACAGAACATGCCGACATACATTTTTAATGGCCCAATTGCTCAATTAATTCTTTCCCTTTTCCCTTTTTAATGTGAAAATCGTCATAATTCCTCCCAGATTAGTATAGATACAGGCCGACAGTCTCTCCTGCTCAAGGTATTTGCAGGACATAATTCATTCATAAAGCCGTAATGCACTCATCTATCATCCGAAATATTTTTTTCTTTTTTTTTTTTTTCTTTTCCTTTCCCCCTCTCCCATTTGTGCTTGGGGCTCTCGCTGAGTCTCTGGGCACTGATGTATTAGCTGGCATATGCAAGCTATGAATTATCAACTGAAAGGAGTCAATTATCCACTCTAAAAATGAGTGTCTGGGCACCAATAGCCTGAGGGGCCTTTTTTGTATTTACGAAATGATTTCATGGCAAGTAGAGGTGTGTGTGGAAGGGGGATTGAGGGGGGGAGAAGGGAAACATGGGGGTTTTTTTTCCCCTTTTTCCTTGTGTCCACCCCTTAACCAAAGCAAGTCAAGAAAAAAAAAATAAAATAAAATAAAAAGAACATTTTGAACTTTTAATGCAATAATCCATTTTTATATACACTGACTTTTAGGAGTGATTTCAGCTGGCTGGAAAGGAGACTCGTCTGGTGGCCATATTGCCTGGGCTTCTCCTCCTCTATCTGGTCTCAGCTCAGCCTTCAATCAAACCCGGAGCCCTGGCTGACTTCAGCTGCTAATAGACTGGATAGGAAATGGGATATTGGATAGTTTCTTGGTCCCCAGTCACTGGCCCTGTGCCTTGTCATCTCCGCAGACATTGATTTCTCCCTCTCTTCCCCCCCAGCCCCTGCTCTGCTAAGGGGCTGTGGCCCACCAAGAGGTAACACCGCATCAGCAAACCTTGCGTTGAGTTACGCTTAGGGAAATGAGGTCATTAGACGGAATTACAGCCGGTTTTGATAGCTCGGTAATAGGTTTTAATGATGGAATTTAACATAGGACCCCCACTAGGGACAAGGCTGATATACATCCAGACAGGTCACTTAATAAACCTCCACTCAGCACTTGAGTTGAGGAATTTAGGAGGCTCTGAAAACACAGCCCTTCTTAACCAAGCCAATACATCACTGGCAAGTAGTCTCATTGGAAGGCTTTTTATTGTTATTTTTGAGGTGTTTGATTGACTTAAAACACGTAGTTTCTTTAAATATGCACATTTATTTTACGAGATACATTTTTGAGGAGGATTTTTTTAGGCCGCAGATGTTTTTCTTAGGCGTGAACGGGCTGTTGTGCTCTTGGATGCTAAAGAGCTCATCTGATGGTGCAGTAAATTGTTTGGAAGTTTGAAGAGCTTAGCTGGCCTTTAATGTATTTGTTACTGACAGGTAAATTGCAGGTTAAGTGCAAAAGCAGCATTAGCTGAGGAGTTCTGGCTTCCACAAATCTACCTTGGCCTCTAATCTGAATACAAAAGGAAGGAAGGAATTAAATTTGACCCCTCGAATACGCTGCTCACTCAATCCCAGACTTATTTAGTAAGCTCCTTTAAGGTGCTTTCTGTTTGTTCTGGCCTCATCTCAAGCAGGTACAAGAATGCCCACAAAAGAGTACTCTTCACAGGTAGCAGAGTGGATCAAAGCCAGAGCCATTGCTTTGTATGTCCTAACAATACCAAAGGGGCAGATTTGAGGCTCTCTTGAAGGACAGTTCATTCAATTTGTTCTCCAAAGGCTGTAATACCATGGTAGCTCCTGCAGATCTGCATGCTCCCCAAGCACGGGAGTCCTGTGAGAGCCACCGAGCCTCACACCAAGTGGCAGGTCATTTACGTGCTACACCGCTCCTCTAATCAAGTGCAATGGAGGTCTCTACAACCATGATTCCCTGTCCGGGGGATGGAATTTGAAGTTTGCCATAGAGGGACTTCACAGCAGGGTGTTGCTGAGCAAAGGACACTGTGGTTGAGCCGTGGAGACGATACCTGGCTTGTCACTGTACGGTTTCATCTTTCCTTGTTTGTTTTTGAACCTTAGCTGCAAACCCCTGTGTTAACAACTGCAATGTCCTCTATATGTTGCGAACGAGGGTCTCTAAATAGGAAAGGTGAGAAGAAAAGGTCTAGCAGCTGGGGACAGTCTCCCAGAACATGGAAGATGAAGATTTTATTGACTGCTCCACCACCTACTTTGTCTATTATGGATTGCTCAGCTGAAGGGAATCTTCAAAAAGCAACCAGGTGATCTCCCTGTGTTGTCTCCGTGTTTCATAGAAAAGGAGAGAGGCTCTTCCAGAAGGTACTTCAGAATGAGAGTAGTCATCTATCCATCAATGTCAATGAGAAATGTCTCCTTCATGGTGTTTGATGTCCAGTTTAAACTAATTTCTAGGTTTCCTTGACAACCAAGGAGGCTGATTTGATGAAAGACTGTGGTGAGCTGATCCAAGCTCACCTTGAAACACATGCATATTTCACCAGGAGGGACACTGGTTTATGGTTAGTCGCCAATGGGTCCCATCACCCAAAACCATCCTCCCCTCAATTATTTGCCTAGTAGTGCTACCATTTCCCAAAGGCATTTCAAGAGTCAGCAGTAGTATTTAATGTTCATATTACAAGGCAGGTCAGAGACTCAAATATTTCCTGGGGGCACCATCCTGGAGAGCCCAGGCCAGGAAGCTATGATGCCTCCCCTGGCACGTTAGAAGTTCATGCAGTGGAGGTGCAGATCCCTAAGCCATTTTCTTGGAATAGAGGCTGCAAAGCTCTCCCGCATGGGCAGTCAGTGGGTCCAGGAGCAGGGGACCAGAGCTGTCCTCCCTGCTGACATGGGCCTGCTCACTGCTCTTCTTTGGCCTTCAGTAACCCCAGCCACAAGAGGATGACAAGTGCTTTCATGGATGTTTTGAATTAACCAAATTTGGCTTTGTCTCTCTTGTTGTTACCACCTGCTAGCACACCCCACCACCGCAGAGACCCTGATCTTCCCTGTAGTTTAACCTTTTTCTTCTTCTTTTTTTCCCTGCTTTTCTTGAACAAAGGTGTCATAAGTGATTTGCCAGCTCGGATGATATTTGCTCCAAGTGTGAACTATGTGGGCTGTGGAAAGCTGTCTGTTTAATTTTGAAATCCCTGATGAAGCTAAGAAACAAGGCCTGGAACAAAGAAGAAACTGCCACTTTTTGGCAAGAGTGTGCTGATTTACAAAGGGCATCCTTCAATTATTTAAGGAGCAGTCAGCAGTGCCATAACTTTAAGTATGAATCAAGTGGCATGACTGAAAAATTTGTCACAGTGTGTTAGATCAATGGTAATTACCTTACTGACATGAGTACTGTTATTATTTTACAGGGCTGCAAACAGGATCATGGACGTGAGGAAACACAAACTGCACTGTGATCAATACTCTCTGAAATATGACTCTCCACGGCCCAAAATGGAGTTTTCGAGCCAGGCAAACCATTATAGACTGATTCTCTCTCTCTGCCTTTAGATGGATACCCTGAAGTAAAACACAGCAGCAATTGGTCAACTTGTTTCTGGCTTTGAACAGGCAAATAGTCACTTATTATTTTTAAGGACAACTGTGTGCAAATAAAAAGTCTGTACAGCAAAACTCCGGGTGAAGAGAGAGCTGTGGAGGGGAAGGAGGGCTCTGGCTCATGCTGTGTGCGTTGTTTAAAACCTAAGACTAATGTCTCTGCCGCAGCACACATTTAGCATGAAAGGTTTTCAGGTTCTCCCCTACAAAATAGACATACATGGCGTAGACTTATGATGTTTGTCAAGGCGAGCGGGTGGCTGGGCATAGACCAGCATGAAGGATGCCAGGATGAAGAGGGGGTTAAGTGAGAATTGTGTATGGTAATGGAGCAGGAAAGGAAGGAGGAAGAGATTTCCTTGAGGTATGAAGAATGAGTCGTCGTCTGTGGCAATGGAGAAGGGAGCTTGCTGAAAGGTCAGCTCTGGTGGTGAAACAGGGAGTAGTACTTTGGCCATACTGGGCATGCGGCAGATGGACAGCATCCCAAACACTGTGACTCGCAGAGAGAGGAGTGAGCAACTGTCCTGGTTTCAGCTGGGATAGAGTTAATTTTCTTCCTAGTAGCTGGCACAGTGCTGTGTGTTGTATTTAGTATGAGAATAACGCTGATAACACACTGATGGTTTAGTTGTTGCTAAGTAGCGCTTACCCCAGTCAATGACTTTTCTAGCTTCCCATGCTCTGCCAGGTGCACAAGAAGCTGGGAGGGGGCACAGCCAGGACAGCTGACCCAAACTGACCAAAGGGCTATTCCATACCATACAACGTCATGCTCAGTATAGAAACTGGGGGGAGTTGGCCGGGGGGCAGCGACTGCTGCTCAGGAACTGGCTGGGCATCGGTCAGCGGGTGGCGAGCAATTGCACTGTGCATCACTTGTTTTGTATATTCTTTTATCATTATCATTATTATTATTAATACTACTTTCCCTTCCTCTGCTATCCTATTAAACTGCCTTTATCTCAACCCATGGGTTTTACTTTTATTTTCCCAATTCTCTCCCCCATCCCACTGGCCAGGGGGAGGGTGAGTGAGCAGCTGTGTGGTGCTTAGTTGCCAACTGGGGTTAAACCACGACAACAACCAAGACCCACTGATGGCTGATCAGACTTGAGAAGGTGACCTGAAAATCAATCACTCAGAGATAGCTACTAAGTGGATATAAAGCACTATGTGACCCTGTGAAGAGGTGGAGGAAAAGAAGGCCAAAAAGTGAAAGCCACCAGCAGAACATGGGAATATTGCATCTAACCCAGGGCTTTCAACCACACTCCTCACCCTAAAACATGAGCACATGGGAATCCAATAACAAATGAAAATTCAGTACTGCTGGCTTCCATATTTTGAATAAATCAAAGAGCAAACTGATGAAGGACACAGAGAGAGAATTGTTCCCATGCTGCCCAACATCTAAAAGATCATTTATAAGACAGTAAAAAGTAAGAAAATAGAGAGGGCTACTTAGGAATATCTGAATTTCTGGCATTCCTATTCTTCTTTGGCTGCTGTTAGGAGGTCTTGGTCTTTTTAGCAGTAAGGCTAAAGCATGTCTTTGGGTTTATTTAGTGCTGTTTTGTCATCTTAGTCCGTCTTGTTTGAATTCCAGAATGCCATAAAGAATGAATTGGGTCCAGGAAAGTTTTATCTCATTAATGTTTTATTCCCTTTTGTGTGTGCGAGTGTTGAGAAGATGAAACAGTTGAATGATGTGTCCTAACACATGATGCTAGGACATTATCTGATGAGAAACAAATGTTGAGTGCAGTAGGAAGCAGCAAAAATGAGCAGTGCCTCTTGTGAGGTGAATAGTTCAGAAGTGGCTATGTATTATTTTGGAAAGGGTCACAAATTAAGGTGTAAATTCATGTACACCTTAAGTTGTGACCTCATAAAAATGATCAATGGCTAATAGTGCAGATAACAGGATTCATAAGGGAAATTTATTGGCCACTTTTGTGAAATAAATATATTTATACCATACCAGTGGGAAATAAAAACACATCAATAAATCATATAATATCTACAACTATACTAATAGCATGAGTAGCTGTAGGTATAACCAACATTTTTAGACCTGCAGACACCCCCTCTGGCATGGTACAAATATAATACATGTTAGCAACAAAATGTACTTCAGTAAGAGACAGCCATGTATATCCCACTTGTGAGTTATCTAGGCAGGCACCCCTCATGAATTATAGTCCCCCCTCAAAACATGAGCCACAGAACAGGAAAATAGATACTCCACAACCATATAATATGGGTCAAATACAAAAGCACAGTGGCAGAACAGGCTTGTGATCATAGAATCATAGAATATCTCAAGTTGGAAGGGACCCATAAGGATCATTGAGTCCAACTCCCATCGAGTCCAACAGACGTGCCTATCTGTTCAAAGCAAGGTGATGCATGCTCTAAGCAGGAGCAGATCTGGGCAGCAGTACTCACGTCACTGAGTTTACATTGGTTTTTATTTTCAGCTGGCTACCAGCTAAGATAAAGTTCAAGGTGGGATCTTGCATAGTGTTCTACAAAAACATGTCCTGTCTGTGTAGGACTCTGCTCTCTGCTGGGGTGTGACAGGGTGGAAGTTGGTTTTTCCTGGGAGTCCTCGGGCAATTTTCCCATGTCCCAAGGAGCTGCAAGGTTTGCCTGGCCCTACCTTAAAGCTCCTGAACCTCAACTCACCCTTGTTTCGGCATAGCTTGCTGTTTTGCACCAGGCTCCAGGCTCTGAGCTGGTTGGGGGTCTGCTGTATGGGTACAGATGTCATTCTGCTGCTGGGCTGGGGTGGGCATTTGGGTACGGCAATCTCCAACCATCCCAGCAAGGCTCAGCCAAGAGGTAAATATGCACAATACCATGTGGCTCCCGCAAGGCACCTCCTAAGCCAAATCCTTTGAAATCCATGAAAAAAACATATTGGCTTCAGCAGACTCTGGAACAGACCCATTTGGAGAGCTCAGGTCTCTGGTGCCATGTTATTATATCTCCCCAGCACCAAATTCACTTGGAATCAGATCAGATCAAACACTTCTTGTAGTTATCTGCATTTTTCAGTGAATATCAGCTTTTGCCATGGTGGTGATAAATTCATGCTGTAATGTGACGTGTGGTGGTATGCTGCATTGGCAGGGTGGAGAGATGTAGAATAAAAAAAGCAAATATAGCCTAAATTGTTGGGTTTGTGTGAATTTGGGAGGCCATTATTCAAACACCAGCACGCTTGACTTTATGAAGGAAAAAAAAGACTCTTTTCCACTAGCAGAAAATAATAAATTGTCCTTGTGTTTTTTACATATTTTCAGCAAAGCTGCCTCCTTTAAAAAAAGTAGTTATGAATTTGTTTTCCAAATGTATTTTTCATTGTGTGTTTTATCATCTTTAGTCCAATAAAATTTTCTTTAGAAACAACACATTATTGTGTCAGAAGGGGAGGAGGGTAAGAATACACCAGGGAGCCTTTTAAAAATGTTTAAGTATTAATTTATTTCATGATGAATTTTCCACTGTCATTTTCTTAATAGCATGCACATGAAATAATCATGTCTTAAAATGCTCCGTAATTGAAGGACATTTTCATTTCCTGATTACTGAGGGAATCCTGCTTTGAACCTTTATGACTTAAGGATGTTAGCACCAGGCTTCCTTTTTTTTTCTTCTTTTAATTTATGTATTTCTCCCCTCTGCTAGTCTGTTGGAACAATTTCATTCAGTGATAATTTTCACATGCACGGACCTTTCTTTTCGGATGAGAACAAATCCTGGTATATCTCTCACTGATGCAGAGCGAGGACACTGTAGGAGCTGCAGCTCTTACTGATTGTATTTTGGTTTATGGGGGATTTTGAGGTCACTTATAGGTAGGTTGGTAACAGGGACAGCTTCAGCCGCTGGATTCTGGCTGAAGTAGGTAAAAGCTCTGCCTTTTCCTGATGGGATCTCTGTGGCCACCCACCTGCTGAGTCCCGTGGGAACCCCCATGCAGTTGTGGACATCGGGGTCCGGCTCAGGAGGCAGAGCCAGGTCAGAGTGCTTTTTCCCAGGCGATTTCGTCTCTCTGTTGCCCAAGCTCCCGTGCCAATGGGGTGAGCCGATGGCTGGGCTGATCAGCTGGGTGCAGGAGATATGTTGCAGGGTACACCGATGGGGATATACACTGGCCCACGTGGCTCTCAGCTAGCCCCTGGCACACCCATGGAGCTGAAGACAAGAGCCACTGTGAAGCTCTGAGCTGAAGATGCTGAACACAACCCCCTGGACCCTGTCCCACCTCCCTCCCCAGAGGCTAAGGGCCAAAGCCAGCTCCTGGCAGCCCCTTTGCACCCACAGTTCACCCAGGCTTTGGGGGCTGCAGGGAAAGGGACGACAATCGTGACTGCAGAGAGGGGAAACTGAGGCACCGGAATGGGACTGATTTGTCCCCACTCAGCCACCAGCCAGCCCCAGAACTGGAGGTAGCAGGGCCGGTGGGAGGTTTTGCAAGCCCACAGTTTAGGGGTTTTCCTCAGCCAGATCTCTGCCCGTCTCAGGGCTAGGCTTCCATCCCCGTCGCGCTCCCTACACCCCGAATTCACCTCTCCTCCCTCTCCCCTCGCACCAGCAGGAGAGGAGGAAAGACCGGGGGCTGGGGGAGGCAGGGGAAGCACCGCTTGCCGGGAAGAAAAGGAAGATTTATTAGTGTTTATCCAGAAATACCAGCTAGCCTGCTGCTGATCCAACTGAGCCCAGCAGGCTGCAGATTGGGGATTTGCACCGAGCCCGTTCTGCGCCAGGCCATCCATCACGCCCGGGCGGAGCGGGGCCGGGGGGAGCGCGGGGNCTTAAAAATATTTCATTTATCAGTGCCAAGATTTAAGTACTTCCCACTTGCAGGCAGCCAAGTGTGTCTTGTTGACTATGTAGCACGTCCATTTACATCGGCGCTGACAACGTTACAGCAAGTGCTAATGTCCCCTCGCCCCCCGCCGCCTCCCCCTGCAGCATCTCCGGGCCGGCAAAGCTTAGACCTGTTTTATTGCAGACCTGTCCTCCTCATCTGCGGGAAGAAGAGAAAACGAGGAGGGAGGGAGGGGGAGGGGGGGGGAGCGGATAAAAAGACACCTCTGATGTGTGTCTCTCTTTTCTACAGAAGTCATTTGCAAAGTCATAAATTTCAATTTCCTCCTCCCCCGTTCTATTATTACCTGGGCCTCAAACAAGTTTTACACTCATTTATTCCCAAATAGAAATGCAATTTCCCCAGCAAATGATACCTAGCTAGAACTCCATTTGTGTTCCACCAAGAGGACTTATTTTCTTCTTTATATTTTCCCCTTCTTTTTTTCTTTTAACACCTTCATTTGCATCTCACCCTTTGGGATGGTCCCCCCTGCCCTCCCCTTGAGGGCACATAAAAGAGACAAGTCATTTCACTTTCTTTCCCAACATCTCACCTAAAGTTTCCAGTGTTCAGGAGCTGGCAGGCTGGAGGAAGGGATTTGGGGTGTACGTTTTTGTTTGCGAATGACAAAAAAAGGTGGAATTTGGGAGAAATAAATAGAACCAAGGCCAGCTGCATTTCTCAGGGTTGCTGGTAGAGCTTGTGAAATATTTTTTGGAACCCCATCTCAGGTGGAAGGCAGCATTTACATCAGGACATCACCTAAGCATTCGTATTTAGCCCCAAAACCCAGCAAGGGCAATGAGAATGGGAAAAAAATGACCGCATTGTGGAAATGAGAAAGTCCAGTGTGTCAGGAAAATTGAGCAAGAAGGCGGCCGGTGGGTGGTTGTACAAAAGACATATAGTTTCTGTGAAGCAGTCCACCTGCTGAGGTAGGATGTGCTTCACGTTGGTTTTTGATCCAGCCGCAGTTGTGTAAGTATAAGTCAATAGAAATGCAAAAAGAAGTTTAAAAAAAAAAAAAAAGCAATACCACAGTTGCAAATGGAGAAAAGGTCTGGTGTTGATCTCTGATAGATAAGGCTCCTTCATAAGGCTCCTTCTTTTGTTTACTTTGGGCCATGTTCTCATAGAGATAATCATGGGCCAGAGCAGAAGTCACACAAGCACTGGAAGCTGGTGGTTGAAATGTTCAGGGGAATTGTCTGACCCTAGAAGTAAAAGCGGGTGATGAGGGTCCCTCAGGGTAGCAGACAGCAGTCGCTGCGTGTCTTCGGTGCCTGCAGGTCCTTTGGCATCTCTTGTGAACTGGACTGTTTAAGTCAGCTCTTGAAGGAAGAAGTGCCTATTGTAATTTAAGGGGAACAAACCCAGACCTGTAAAATAGGGTGGGCTTAAAGAAAATATTACCTGTGGGACTAATGAGCTGGACATGAATGGTAGGAATCAGAGAGCTGGAAAGCCTGCTGTGAATACTGTAACTGGGTCTCTGCTGTGAATGTCAAGCTCCCTGTGCTGGACCTTACGCTGGAGGGTCTCTGCCCTTGCTGGAAGAAGGAATATTGCTGTCTCCAGAGCGTCATCTCCATGACTCCTTTGGGACTTTGGGGGTTCATATCTGGAGGGATTATTCAAGATCTTGTTAGAGGCCATATCCCAGACTTGAGTTCTCTTTTGTTCTAATAACAGATCAGTGAGCCCAGCAGTCTCCCTCGGACAACCACATCACCTGTATGGGTGTCTTAGGGGTTGCAGCATCCAGCTCGGGTGACGCTCCAGATCTCCACGCAATGTGTATCAAGACAGTTGCCTAATTTCACCCTGAGGCAACTGGTTTCCAGGCCTGACTGAGATGCTTGTTATAAGACTTTGAAGTTGGAGTCACTCCACTGAGGTCAGGACACCACCCTGGAGTTATTCCAGCACAAACAAGGGCCAGATCTGCCTTAATCAGAATATTCCCTGTGGATGAGTGAGTTGCTGAAGGAGTCAGGTTTTCCTGCTAGTGCCAAGGTAGGGGCTTGGCTGTGAATTCGCCTTTGGCTCTGTCTCTGTTTTCTGCTACCCACCAGCTCAGCAAACTTACACAAGAGCAAAACTTGTTTACCAAAGACCTTCTGGAGCAAGTCTTATTCAGCTTTTATTTTGCTTCTATTCATCCTTCATTTTGCACACTGATGGAAGTAAGCACAAGAAATACCCACACAGAGATCCCATCACACTGACATTTTAACTGATTGTGCAAGACCTAAATCCCAGTGCCACTGTTCGTAGAAACACCAGATATATATTCTTTAGGAAATGAATAAAGAAAATCAGCCATCATTTAACTTCCCTTCTCCAGCACTAGATTTCCCATCCCAAGATTAAGAGCCTAGGAAATATTAAAGGCTAAACGCCAAGGAGATTCCTTTCATTGGCTCATTGGCGTCCTGACATTTCCACCGAAAACAGAGTGCTCTCATAGAAGAGAACAGAAAGTGCCCAAGCCAACACAGCAGGAGTCTGAAAACCAATATAGTCTTATGGCTTTTGGCATGTCGCAAGTGACATAGTCAGCCACTTCCCTAATACAGGATAATATTGCTCTATCTGCAAGAATGTATGGGGGAAACATTGCACTTAGCACTGAATTGGCTTCACGCTGGCTCAGCATGGAGAGATAAATCTGTACGGGGGGGATCTCAGCCTCAGGTGTCATAAAGGGGCTCAGGGGACTTGAGGATTTCAGTGTGAAGAAGACCCTTGGCTTTTAAGAGATGAAGCTGCCCTTGCTACATTCATGGGTCTGAGTGCAAGTGTTACGTGGAGTGTTGGTGGAGAAGGCAGTAAGAGAAGGTGAGGCTTGCAGGTAGAGGTAACATCTTTTATTATACAAATTGTAACTTTATTTGCCTGTGAAGGTGTTACTTTCCCCAGCGATCTCAGCTGAGCTCACAAATGGGCTGCCCTCATTCTGCAAGCCAGTCTCATTTGACATTTCTGTGATTTGTTCGAATTTTCTGCATGGGAGTCGCATATGAAGGATCAAACAGCCTCAGGCCAAGGCTGGAAGGGGAAATAAACAGGCTGGACAAAGGTGCACTGGATTTGCTTCTCTGTGCCTACCTGCAGGACACTGACCCAAACCGAAGTCCTTGTGGGAAGTTCTGGAGCTAACCCTCAGGAATAAGATTTCCCCATGTAGGGCATGACCCTGGGACTCACCTCATTCCCAGCAGCCCAAAAAGGGAGCAGGAGAACGGGCTAGACCTCAGCTTGGCCCTGAGCACCAGGGACCAAGCACAGGCAAGGTGCCTCTTGCTTCAGGTAGCATAAAGGATATTTGGGTTGTGCGATAGCCCGCGCTTGTCTTCTGGTGCAACTGGTTCAATCTTCTCTTTGGAAATGGCCAAATAGGAGATGTTCATTAACAAAACCCACTTCAGAAAAGCATTGAACGTACTGAGCTCCTGCTTTGACTCTTTTATTCATCAGTGACTCTATTGCACGCAGCACAATGAGCCTGGCAGATATTGTGCAAATAAGTACAACAATTGCAGGTACTGAACTAGACCGTGTTGGCCATGCGCTGCATGGGCAGCCTGGATATCCCTGCGATGAGATTGATTCATTCATCTGACAGGAAATATCAAGCCCAACAGCAAAACCCAAATCCATCAGCCCCATCTTCACCACTGGCCCTACCTGGAATTTCAAATATTTTTGAAGACATGAAGCAGTGACTCTCTTTCTACTTGACTCCTAAACATGCACCAGCCTCCACCAGATGAGCATGGCATTGGTCCATCCGTCACTTCCCCACTTCTGATGCCCCTGGCCATTTTGAAGGCACAACCATCACACCGCTGTGCAGAGATGGCTGGTAGACCAAAAGGCAGCAGTGCTGCTGAGAGAAAGTCAGAGTGAGTTCTGCTCTCAACTGCTCTGCTCAGCATCCTCTTCAGCAGCTGGGATGCAGCATCCTGCAGGCAAAGCCACACACGTCTCCTAAATAACCCATTAGCAACTTGCAGCCGTGTGCTGGGCCAGCACACAGAGGATTCGGGGCTACCATCAGAGACACAGGGACTGTAGGGGTGGGGGGGACCCCAGCATTCGGGTGGGAAGAGGCAGAAGAGGAGGCTCCGTCCCTTCTGTCACCCACAGAACAACCAGCTTTGCAGTCTGTAAAGGAGGAGGTTGGTAGCTTTAATGTAGTTTTGCACCTATTAGCTTGTCTGCTTATTTTCGAACTCCCCTAGAAGTCATGATGTTTAGTGTGACACATTTATTTACTAAGCTAGTAACCACAAAAATGAGCTGTGTGGCAGCTCCATTGAGCACAATGCTAATAATTGACAGGGCAGTCCAGATTGTGAAATAGAGGTGAACAGAATGGATTTTGTCAGATATTAAACTTGACCACAGACAGAGGTGGTTATTTTATTAGTAAGCTCTGAAAGGGAAATGCCATGCACCCACGTTTACGCTGCTATAAAACTTCTGGCTTTAGCTTCTATGGATCTTATTTTTCATCCACAGATCTGAAAGGGCTTTGCAAAGAAATCACACTGAGGAGCAGAAACCAGGTTGCTTAACTCCTAGATCGACATGCAATTTGTTGAACCACATTTCTCAAACACTTCAGCCTTGTTGTCTTTCTTGGCTGCACAGGACAGTCCCAATCACAGGTAAAATGCCAAGATTTTGCATTGAGAGATGTGTTTGCTCCAGGTCTTGGAGGCTTTGGTGAAACATTTAGAGAGGCAGATGGAGGGAAGGTTTGGAAAAACTGTATGTTAGGCAGCATTTGTTATACACAGGAGCATACAGAACTTGGCTTGTCTTAGCCAGCAGCAGGAGTTCAGCAGACACAGTGATTCCCACTGAGAGACAAACAGCTAATAGTAAGGTCTACAATGAGTTAAGTGAGGTCTGAGATCCCAGTGACACTGTGAGTATCTCTGTTGAAGTGCCCAGTAGACTGAGAGTGGGCAGGTTTTCCAGCTGGCCAGCAGACACCCAAGAGCCTCTCCTAGAAGTTCCTTGAGACCAGTGTAGTGGGGCAGACTGGGACCCTCCACCTCCTTTGGGTGTTCCTCAGCAGCACGTTAGCTGAGGTGTGTAATACACCTCATTGAACTATGGCCAAAAAAAAAAAGAGCTGCTGATGTAGATGGAGTTGATATAGGTAAACCTGATTTTAGGTTTATTCTTCCATTACATGGAGAAGGCTTTCTCAGAGGTACCTACTACAGGGAAAGATGACATGCCTCCCCTTAGGTAAAAGTGGACAGAGGGCAACGGATGGATTGACAGATGCAGCAAATTCAAGCATTCATGCCTCTTCCCCCCACCCTGTGGACTCAATCCAGTGAGTCACCTCTCATCCCTTCTTGTCCCACTGCAGTCTTGCCAGCTGTGGAGCTGGCATCAGACTGTGTTTTGGGTGCTTCCGCGATTGTGTGCTTTCCACGGGGAATAGGTGGAGCCAAGGGTGGGGAGGAAGAACATGAAGTAGTAGCCAGGGCTGTGCTAACAGGGAAGTCTCACAAGGAAGCTTTCCACTTTCACAGCCTTGAAGCAAGGTCACGGCTTTGAGAGTGACCAAACCAGCCCCAACCAGAGGCAGGTTGCTGGCTCAAATAAAGAGCCTCTGAGATGATGTGGTGGATGGCAGTGACACCAGCTCTGCAGCCCCCTCCAGCCAAGCCCGTCTGCCTGCTGGAGGGTTGCACTGCTTACTGAATCGGTTTTCCTCCTTGTCAGGTGGAAGGGTGTTCACCTACAGGCAGTAGGCTAATTTCTGGTTTTGTTTGTGACTACGCCAAGGTTAAATCCAAACTTCTTAGAGAGATGAGACTAAAGCAATACAGGCCTAGTGAAAATCCATGAAACCCATGAAAATCAACAGGAGACTCTACCAGGCTCTGGACCCTAGTCCTGTGGGGAAGAGGGAAGACAACATAATTCATGTGACATTTGTGGGATGTTCGGGGAATGGCAAAGCAGCATCTTCTGGTGTCTCCTAGGAAGGTGGTCTAACCACCAGGCTAGAGAATCATACTCCTGCTCCTCCTCCACTCCACATTCTCCACTCCTAATCCCTCCTGAAATACCTGAAATACCATTTTTTATTCTAATGATTAGACAGACCTATTTCCCATGAGTGCTCCAACCTCACGAAGGCATGATGCAACACCAAAAGTGTGAGTCTCTCCGCTGTGTACATACACAGCTTCACTGTCACCACTTTTGGCACAAAAGGAACAGATGTTGGTCTTCTTAACAGGCCTTTGGGATGAAGAGAGGAGTCCCGGAGCCTAGGCGGAGCTTGGGGCTGCTGTGATCTGGCCTTTGAGAGGGACATTGAGACCAGTGAGATACTGGACTTGGGCATTGCAGTGTTTAACTTTTCAGTGTCTCCCCTTTGTGCTGGATTCATCCTTCTCATCTCTCCCTGGACTGCACTTGTAGGGCAACCACATCCCCACCCTTGACCCCTGCTGCTTATTCAGCTTGGAAGGACCATGAGGTCTGTCTGTCTCTGGCTATGTCTCCACTTTCAGATGGACAGTGGGCATGAGACCTGATGCTTGCTTTCGTCCTACACCATCAGCCCAGCGAGGCATGGGCATAGCTGATCTTGGGGTGACCGCTGATGGACTGCAGTACTTTCACCTCAGTCAGTGCCCCATTCATTTAGGCTGAAGGGACACGTTTGGGTCCCAGCTCAGCTCTCCTCCCTCCAGATTGCTCTGCAGCTCCAGATGAAGCAGCTGTTTGCTGCAGACCTTAGGGTTTGCCATACTGATGGAGGACAAGCCTGGTCTTCAGAGCAAGGTGCAAACACAAGTCTGTCCAACCTCCAAGCACAAAAAGGCCCCCAGACGTTGGGACAAAAGACATGTCATTAGTATGGCAGGTGACAACGCTAAGAGATCTCAAGCTATCCCATGTGAAAATTGCAGAGTAGGTGCCCATGGCAAGGAAGTTAAAATAAGGTTGGATGGAGCCCTTGAAAATTATAAGAACTGAGATTTAGCTAATCTCCACTAAATCCCTGTGGGATCTGGGGGCTGTTACTTTCTTACTTTGTTGTTTTTTTTTTTTCCTTCCTTTAAGCTTAAAACCAAAAATAAATGCTTTCTCTTCTTTTGCTCCCCCTTCTCTTGAAATCCATAATGCTATAATTAAAATGTCATAGTGAGACCACTCAATATTTATCAACAGTCGGACGCTGGCAGGTACGGTTTGGGATCCAAATCCAAAGCTAGCGTAAACTGGTAGAGCTAATGGGGGTTACCTAATTTACACTAGGAAACAATTTGGCCTGAGGTTTCACATTTTCTTGTCCACCCTTAATATATAAAGGTTTGTTCAAAACGGTGTTTTCAAGAAGTTTTCTGTGCGTATTAATTTGAACAAGAGCAATCAAAAATCCCTGGTATTTCATGAAGGCTGCACAGCTGCAGTTTCCCTCTGTAGGAGGGAAGTACGGTTTCATTTGCAGCATCTGTCCTTTTAAATGGAGGAATAATACTTGTCTTCATCTGGTTTATTTATCTTATTGCTGTTGTCAACCAATACTTGCAGCTTGTGGGTCAGTATTTATTGTTCACCCAACCATTCCACTTAGGCAAAATGCCTCTTAATATGCTTCATAAAGAAACTTTATCCATTTGGCTCATGGTGCTGTTAATTTGCATATCATTACCATCTCATTAGATTTATGGCTCTGATCGAATACTTCCACTGCCCTGTTACTCTATGCTGGAAATCTACAGGCTTTTTGTTAATGCTCTGTATCTCTGAAATGCCACTTTTCTTTCTGTTCTGTTTTCCTCTTTTTTTTTTTTTTGTCAGAAGGATGTGTGCAGAAAAAGTATATTCAGAGCTGGAGAAGTCAGCACTGCACACTCACAGGGACAGTAAAGAGAGATACGAGTCAGGAAAGAGAGACAGATAGAAATGCATGTTTGATGACGGTGTGTGGCCCCTTTGAGTTACAATTTAGGAAAGCACCAGTGACATGTAATCTTCACCTCCAGGCCTTTGTTTTTCTTTGGGGCTCAATCCTTCCAGTGATGGACCACTCCAGGGGTAATATTTTGGCTCAGGTATCCCTTAAAAAATACTAATTCAACAGGTCAGCGACTACAATCTCAAAGCACACATGTTCATGCCAGCTGAGCTTGGCAGCCAATATTCCCACTAGTGAACAGGTGCTCTTATTTAAAATATTTGTAGTCATTTAATTCTTCGTGTCTCTGGTGATCACGTACAAGTGATTCACACTGCAGTCTGTCCCTGAAGAGCCTGTGATGATCATAATTCAAACAGATCTATTACCTTTTAGCTTTCCAAATGTAATTATAATCCAATTAATTAGGTACTCTCAGTTGATTCTGGGTTTCTTCCTCCAATCTCAGTCTATTGCCGTATGAAACGCATAGCTGTAAGTCCTTAAGATCACTCGCTATTAGTGCTTATTCTTCAGCAGAGACTAATAAAGTCAGGCATGTATTTGGTAGTCAGTGTGAGGAAGCCATCCTAGCATTTTTTTCACGACGTTCAAACAAATTTTGCATCCCATTTTGACTTTCTGTGATTTGATTTCATTCTCTTTTCTGTGCGAAACACTTTTCTCAGGACTCATAATGGGTTAAGAAGAAAGAAAGAAAAAAGGGCTGTTCCATTATGCTGCATCGGTTGCTTAACAAAACAGGCTCTGTCCCCATTAACCATGCCTCAAAGACAAAAAGCTCCAAGCTCCGCTGGAAGAGCAGCATGTGTAATATCAGATGAGGGCACAGCAAGGCAGTAGATGGTTTCCACTGTAGCTGGAAGGAAAGAATAAGCTCTCATCCCACCTGGGGAGGTGACCCAATTAAGTAACAGGGAAGTAAAAAAAAAGGTGAAGGAAAAAGTATAGAAAAAAAGTATTAAAAACTTACTTTCCTTGCTTTGCTTTCTCTATCAAAGCTTTGAGGCATCCTTGCCAAAACCCAGGATAAACCCAAACCGAAGCTGCAGGACTGATATGTCTACAGCCATGAGGAGGTAACCTTAGTCCTCAAAAGCAGGGCGGTCACAAGCACCCACTGTCAGGCACAGAGGGTGAACTGTCCCTGGTTAAGCTCCCTCCGAGTCCCCCATCTCACCAGGTCCTGACCAAGTCTAGCAAACAACTCGGTAAACAACTCCAGGCACTGCAGAATGGCCTTGCAGCTCACAGAACCAGTGTTCAGACAGAGACCAGGACAAGCGGGGTGTCTGCACAAAACCCCATCTCTCCATGGGCTGGCAGGGTCTAATTCTGCAGTTATGTAAATGCACATCTGTAATCTTCCCCAGCCCCATCAAAGTGTTTGCAGCCTCTGGGCCCCTGGGAATGGGTCATCTTGCAGCATTCATGCATAAGCAGTGTATGAATATGAATGGAGCATCCAGGTATCAGCTCAGCTCTGCCTGTGACATTGGCCAGGTCACTTTATCCCTAAAACTGTGATCCATCTTCTCTGTTATCAGTTCTTCTCATTAGATGTGGAAAATTACCAGCACTGTGGGGCTCCGATTTTTACCTAAGTTTCTAAAGGCTCCAAAATAGAAACGATGAGTGTTAAAATGCTCTGGTTTTCATTGAGAACTCTCAGTAACATCACTTATTAATCATAACACATCACACACACTGACCTCCATCCAGTCACAATCTTCTGGCCACATCAGGTTTTTAACTGAGAAGTGGTGGTCCTGGATTAAAATCATGGACATATTCCATGCTGTAACTGTCTGTGTGAAAATAGACATTCCCACCTGAAGATGGGAACCTTGATCATAAATCAAACCATGAGGAGCAGAGGAAGTAACTTCCAAGTAAAACACTATGAAGTTCAGTTCTCTTCTCTTTCCCCTTCCCTTCCCTTCCCTTCCCTTCCCTTCCCTTCCCTTCCCTTCCCTTTCCTTCCCTTTCCTTCCCTTTCCTTCCCTTTCCTTCCCTTTCCTTCCCTTTCCTTTCCTTTCCTTTCCTTTCCTTTCCTTTCCTTTCCTTTCCGTTTCGTTCCGTTCGTTCTCNCCTTCCCTTTCCTTCCCTTTCCTTCCCTTTCCTTCCCTTTCCTTCCCTTTCCTTCCCTTTCCTTTCCTTTCCTTTCCTTTCCTTTCCTTTCCTTTCCTTTCCTTTCCTTTCCTTTCCTTTCCTTTCCTTTCCTTTCCTTTCCTTTCCTTTCCTTTCCTTTCCTTTCCTTTCTTCTTCAAAACACTGTGGAAAAGACCTTTAAAAAGTGGGTGGAGGAGGAGGGCAGCAAGAGATAGCTCTGAGGTACATTTCAATCTGCATGGTTCAGGAAGGAAGGAATTTTCAATCTCCTCTCTATCATTTTCGATATCATTAATCCTGAACACTCCATTTTCCATGCTCGCCCGCCCAGGCCCGGAGAGTGAGCGACACATAAAGTGACACATATTCATCACTTGGCATTCGGCGCCGTGAAGGCTGTAATATAATATTAGTGTTGTGTTATCACTGTGTCTCTCTCGCCAGCCTCGGCTGCAGCGACGGTAGATGACATGAATCGATCACCTGTGACATTTTTGATTTGGTGTCACTTTCCCCATTTCTGCCATTTGTTTTGGCAGTTAAGAGGTAATTGTGTGACATTAGCATGGAAAGACTCACTTTCCCAACCCCTCTTGCCAAGCAGGACGAGAGGGATGAATCTCTTTTGTCTTGTTCCAGGGGTTCAGAGAGGCTTGCAAGAGACGTGGTATTTGCTGCATTCTCGTTCCCAGGTGGCTCCATACCCTTCCCTAAAGCCAGCGGGGGATGCGATGTCTGAGTCAGGGACATCTCTTCTGCGGGACGCTGCTGAGCCACTCTCCTGAAGTGGGGAGCGCAATGGGATGAGGTGGCATTATAAGACACCAACAAGGTGGGTCCCTGCTCTGCCAGAGGTTTGCCCAGGTGACTTCGGATGTGTCACCAAGTCCCCACCAGGGCTGAAACACTAACTCCCCAGGGGGTTATTGCCTGGTGAAGGGGCACTAAGAGGATCCTCATTCAGGTCAAGACCAAGGGCTTTGGTCTGCTGTTGTCACAGGACCTCATTCCTCCAGCTGCAGAGCTGTCACATACAAGTGATTAATAACATTAGTAATCAGGGGAGGTAAACTCAATTAATTTGCACTGCAGTCCTGGAATAATTTCAGCAACTGGCCATGCCTCATCCTACATGGAAACCTGGTTCTCTTCTCACTTTGTTTCTGAGCAATGCTTATCTTGAGTCTGATTTGCTCCCACAATATTTCGGTGCACAGTGTGGACATAAACAGGGATAAAGAAGATGAGGACTTGCTCCAGAGTGATGAATAGCAGCACCTATCATAGAGGTCATAAAACCCCCAGCAACTAGATGTCCCAGATGGTCTGGGACAATCCTGTAATGCGGGGAAGCTGGCAGCATCCGCACAGAAATGCGAGAGGCACAGTCCATCCCAGATTTTTTGAAGGATAAAGGATTCTTGTCCTTTTACCTCAAAGCATGGCCTTGGCCTAACATTCAACCAATTATAAAGATGTCACTAAAATAAATATAAAAGAGAATCTGAAAAACTTAAATCCAGAAAGCATCGCACCACAGGGGTGTATCCAGCAGCTCAGGCCTCACGCAAGTCAGGAAAAGCCCCAACACAGGGAAAGAAAATCTTCAGTGCAGGACCTTCAGAGCTACAAGTCTCCAACACCAACACACCTTGGTCATCCCAGCATTGGCCACCTTGTCATACACACTCAGCTATGGGAGGTCAATCACTAGTTTCCGATATACCATAAAGGTGTCACGCAAAGTTAAAAAAGAAAGGCAAAACCCATCAGAGTCCTGGGAATGGACCCCTGAAAACTGAAATACGCTGTGGTTGTCCCTCCAGCTTTTGCTCAACACTTAATAGCTGGAACCATTTCTAAGTGATGGACCGTGCAAAGGGATGGCAATGGGAGGCTTGGCTTTGACATCTGGAGCTTCTGCTTGTCTCTTTTCATCACACTGCAGAGAAGAACCATACCTTGGTGCTGAATCAACTGGGCTGGACTCACATCCACACGCTTACACTGAGGGTTTTCAGAAGTTAATGTTTTGCACTGTCAGCCAAAACCCCATGTATGGAAGCCACAATGGCAGCCAGTAAAACAGCAGGGATCTCTGCATTCTCATGCATCTTGTCACAGCAGATAAGGGGGATGTTAATACCCACACACTCACTTCATACCGGGGACCATTCGTTAATTTAGGAAATGCTCTCCCTGTAGGGACAATTTTTTGTAATTGTTCATTGGGAGCTTTCTTATAACTTCTGCTAAAGCAGCTTGTACTGGCCACTGTCAGAGACAAAAACCTGCCCAGAACCAGCTGATCTGCTCCCAGATGATGACTTTACGCTGGTGTGCTCCCTGTGCCGTCTGTCCCTGACTGCTTTCAGGGGCAAGCCAGGACCAGATCATGGCCATTTCACAAGTGGTTTCTCTTCAGCTGCTGGGGCAGAAGCCAGGCTGAGATGAGAGCCGCAGTGGGCGATGCGCTCCCCAGACGGCCGCCAGCGTGCAGGGTGCCCTGTGCTGAGGGTGAAGGCTGAAGGACATCAACTGTTGGGGAAGCCCCGCCAGCCGGTCCCCCCCGCTGGGCTGTCACGATAACCCCCACTCTCCATGGGCACCTCCTGCCAGCTGGACCCGTTAACCCAGTCAGGAGACAAATTGTTCTCCGTGTCAATTTTCCATTTAAAATGCAAACTAGATTTGACAGAGTAAACTGAATAAAGATTTGGATCGGATAATCCAGTAAAAGCTAATTACTAAAACAAAATGAGACACTGAGACGCAATCTCCCTCCTCCCCTCTCTAACGAGGTTCATTTGATGAGTTCTCTGCCTCGAGTATTAGCACTTTCTATCAAGAAACACAAGCTATTAACTCCTTTTAACAATTTATGATGTTCAATAAACTGATTAGGAGCCTATGGTACATAATTTAAAACCATTTGGATGTCCTATGGCCATTAGAGAGAAAGCAATGAGTCAGAACAACCCTGCTAATTATAGGTCTTGATGACTCCTGATTAGAAATCCTAATTAGGTGTCCTAACTAAATCTTTTCTTGGTTTTAAATTTATTGTCTTCATCTCCTCACCTTGTTTATGAGATGATTTTAGGAAACTTAAAAACAGACCTTCCCTAAACTAAAAATTCATTAGCCAAATAGAGTAAGGTTCACAGCATCACCAATAAAAAACGCCTTAACACAAGCTACTAAATACTCTGAGTTTGATTTTACTCTGAAGTCTAAAACTAGTTACAGAGTTTGGTGGGCTGGCTTTCTTCATCTGTCTTTTATTCTCCAATTTATGACATATTATTGGAAAGCTCCCAAAAGTGAAATGTCAAAAATTACTTTTCACTCTCTTCTTTTTCATCCAAATTTGAAGTTTCCATAGAATGTTAAAATAAAAAATAAGTGAAAGAATGTAAAAATTTCTAATCTTCAGTATTGGTTCAAACTACAACCATTTTCTGATGTCTTCTTTTTTTTCCTTGAAATTTTGATTTTTTTTTTACAGGTTATTTTCATTGTTGATTCAAAATCTACCCTTTTTCTTATTAATTTTTTTAATCGGTTCCATTATGATAACATTATTTGAAAACCTAAAATCAAAGATGTATTTCTGATGCAAAGTTTGGGAATGACAGCAATCTGAATCTGGCAGCTCGGTTTTCATGTCCAGCCTCTCTGAGCACAATTTTGTGCAATGGGGTGATCTGCAGGTAAGGAGACATAAGTGGAAAGATGAGTTTGCGCAAACAGATATGGTGTGGAAGAACGCCCTAAGAGCAGTTCAGAAACGGTTTCATTCTTCCACAAAGTCCTGTTCCAACCTGTTTTTCCAGGATCCTTATGGTATAGATCTGGGCAAACAGAAAGGCTGTGCCACCAGGAAGGGAAAGGCAGAGAACCCAACCTCTTTTGAAAAGGTTCCTTAACGGTTAATCCTCCTCCCTTCTAAAAGTCAGAGAGCCTCATTTCTGCTCTAAATTCATTTGCTTCATCTTCTAGCCATTGGGCTTTGTTCAGCTTTTGTCTGCTAGATTAAAAAGCTGTCTGCTACCAGAACTCTGCTTCCTGGGAAGGTATTTATAGATGAAAATCAAGTCACCATTTAACCTTCTCTTTGTTAACTCAAATAGATGAGCTTAATCTAGCCCTCAGCCAGGAGCATTTTTATGCAATAGCAGAATGATGGGTATGGGTGATGCTATCCTCCTTGGCATTCAAGAGCTGATCTGTCCAGAAGCTTTCCATAAAATCCCAAACAATGGAGCTCCAAAGCTAAAGCAACAGGAACACCAATGGTTTTCCAACAACCAGAAAATACCGAGGGTACATCAACATTGACATCAAACCTGGGAGCTGGATCTTAGTCCCATTTCCATACATGCTCCTCATCCACCCTGTGCAAACACAGCATGCCACCAGGGATGGGTTTAGCCCATCTTGCTGGGGTGGTGAAGCCCAAATTTACCACAGCTGAGGTGCTCTTGCTCAGGTGATCTGGAGGAACTAAGCCAAGACAGGGCTTGGCACCTAACAGCCCAGTGCCCAAGGAGATATCCTGTGCTCAGCTCCTAAAACAATACTGAAGCTTTATATGGTTTGATAAATATTGAACAATAGGACAGCAAACATGAGATGGCAGCTTAGCTGGACTGGTCATTTTCTTTAATTTCTGGCAATCAGTCTGTTGATTGTAGGCACAGATAAATACAAATGTTCATGGAAAGACCTTACGGAACCCTTGTCAGTATAAATATGACAGCCTTATGGAAAAGCATAGATCCATCCTCTGTGAAAACTGTTGACTGATCAACAATTTTTGCAGTTACTGAAAATTTTATGCTTACACTTGCATTTTTTAAGCAATTGACAGCTGACAAAGAGGCAAAGGTTTTTATTGTAAGAATAAAAATCCAAAAAAGGGGGGAAGTATTTGGGGTTTGAAAAGAAAAAAAAAGAAGAGGAGGGAAGGGGGGGTCCAAAAGAGCCATTTTGGGGGGGATATAGTTGTGATAAAAGGTTATTTGACACTTACAGAAATTTCAGATCAAATATACTCAACTCCTGACAAATACTTGTTTGTGAGGGGGACAAAGTGTGAGCTAGAAAGGAGATAATCCCTGACACCCTTCTATTAGACTGAACTGGACCCTCTTGCACAGGTCTGGTTCAGGGCTAGTGTTATTTCCCACAGGTGTTAACCCAGCTGGTGAGTGCTGAGGTCCCAGTGCCTCTCTTGCCTGCTCTCTGGAGGAATAGCCCAGTTTATCTTGTCTTCTGCACCTGCTTCATCGGTAGCCCATGTAACAATGTCAGGAACGGGTTTCTTGCACTGTCAGACAGCCCAAAATCCACTCTTGTTCACCAAACATTATGCCTGTCTACAGGAGGGGCAAATACTGTTTGAAAAAACTATTTGGAGATCAGGTTTGGCTTAACTTCAGTGGAAATATCACAGAAAAACAACAAAAAGTGAAAGTTATAAAAATGCCCATCCAAACAATCCCACTACCACTGAACCCACTGCTGGCTTGCAGCCGCCCCAAGAAAGGTCTCCTAGGACAGCCCATCAGACACTGCCTGCAGACCATCTCCTTTCCAAATTACTGTGGTCCTCCTCATGGATCCACATCTCATGGCAAGGGGCAGTGGCTTGGACCTGGTGCTGACCAGCAGAATGGCCACGCCAAATGCAGCCCAGGAGAAAGCTGGTCAGAGCCAAAGGCTTGTCGTTTGTGTTGGTTTGGCACGCTAGCCAACAGCATCTCCATCCCTGAATTATCACAATATGATTTGGAAGGCAAAATCTTCTTTTAGGATATGATGTTCCATCCTCTACAAAGTCATCACGTGAGTTTTAATCTGAAGCTTTGCCCTTTAGTTGTGTTTGCCATGAATTTCACTTTCAGTAATACTTACTTAGCACGCAAAAGCATAGGTGTTATCGGCATGATCTCTTTTTTGGGTGATCCACAGGGGGATATTTGACCTTTGCCTCTTTTTAATACCCAGCGGAAAGAGGCTGCCTTTCTTCCAGCGAGCTGAGCTGTTCATTTGTTATCTCAATCTGGGATTTAGCAGGATTCAAAGCTGATTAGGTTAGAAAGCATATGGGCGATGAAAGACATTTTATGTAATGGGTTTACAAATGGGTCCCATTTGGTAAACAAGCAACTACACTATTAACTCTGAAGAGTTAATATTTTTCATGCTTATTATTTTTAGAGTAGAATTTTGCCACTGTGGGATATTTTCCCCCCCAAGGTGTTCATGCTATGGGACTCTGGCCAATGGGTCTCTCCAGGCAAATCAGCATCAATGACATTTCCCTTTTTCTGGTAGAGAGAAACAAAAGAGCTTCATTGGGAACAATGGCCAGTTGTGAATGACTGCAGTGAAATGTTCCTCTCTTCCCCTTTTTTCAATTTATTAAGCAGTTTGGCAAAACTGATATGATTTCCTACTGCATAGGTCCCTCCAAATCCGTACTTTCTTACAGAAAAAAAAAAAACACAAACCACAAACAAAATCTCTCTTGGTTTAGATTCTAGACTTGATGATTGCAATAGAAATAATTCAGTATTGATGGCAGATTGACAAATTTAGTCCTCTAAATCATCATGAAGTCCCTTACAATCAATAAGACTGGGGGCATATTACTAAAACAATCCTCTTCCTTAGTGCCTAGTCTTGTCCTTTAACAGGTGTGGGTATAATTTTTGTTCTCTGTAAAACACCAGGGTCAAGGTGACGAGCGCAGAATCACTGAGACATGTGTGGAACAATTGCTCTTTCAGACACATGATTTATGGAGTATCTGACTAATGTGGTCATGGGAGCCTGAGAGGAAGGCGAGGAAGCTGGTTAAGAAGCACTTAGCTCCCCTCTCCAGGCCCATATTTGCATCCCATACCCACAGCAGCATTCATCTCACTTGATGGTCGCTGTTTAAAATTTAGGCATTTCATTTAAGCTGATAGTCAAAGTTCCTTCTCAATTCAGTGGGGAGATCAGCACCTGCAGATGATGATTCATCCCTCCTCTATCAGACATCATCACCAGCAGATACCCTGTTTCTTGGTCACAGGAGATGCCTAGACACCTAATTTCTAAATAGTTAGATGAAACAAATCCCCAAGCATCCAATTAACCCTATATAGATCAGCTGGCCCAAACACATCTGACATTCACATTTACATTTACATGCAGCTCAGCTCACCACAGTATATCTGAACAGCCTGATGGGACAGGAGAAGAGCAAGGTTGACCTCACACCAGGAGCTTCTTTGCTTCTCGCACAACCTTCTAACACACCTCCGAGGCCAGCCACCATCTCATCCCACTCATTCAGGCTTGGCCTTCCTACTGGTCGCCGGGATGGTGCCAGCATGGAGGAACTGCCTGTTTCTGCCAGGTTCCAAAATCACCAGCTGACACCCTTTACCTCTAATTGAGGGGAAAATGGCCCTTGCTATAGCTACTACAAAACAGGAATAATGGCCTTTAATAACAATCAGAGTTGACCTCTCTCTGCTTGGAAAATGACCACTGGTTTTAATCAGACTCCTAGGGCACTACCCTGACATCCTGGCCCCAAACCCTACCACTGCCATGAGCACAATACAAAGCAAGATCTAAGCAGGTCCCGTTCTCTGCATGCAGCTCAACAGCTCTCCCTGTTATATTCTTCATCTCCAACAAGTTCTGATTTTTTTGACGTACCTAAGATGAATATTCAAGGTTTTAGCCCAATTTACATATCTGTAATCCGGCAGTGAGAATAAAAGGTTGTCAGGCAAAATAAATGTGTGTCTCAAGGTCAGACCTGGTTGAAACCGATAATGGTGCTTAACAGCCTATGCCGTGCCTCCACAATGATCAGCATTGCTCTAATTGACAAATTAGCTGTCCATATGGGCTCAGAGGCAATCATACATCCATAAATCCCAATAAATACAAACATAATCTGATCTAAGTTGGATCAGCCAAATAAGTTAAAGCTAGATTTAACACCTTAAAGGATTGCATTTAAGGAAAATCACTGTTAGACAAGATTCGGGAGTGCTGGAACCATATGGTCAGAATGGAGGCCACCAGGGCCTGTCCCTACCCTGGCTCTCCTCCTCGCCCGGCCGAGCTGTGTGGGGCTGCAGCCCTGGGCCAGGGTGTGCTTGCTGGGGGGCTGATGT
The DNA here is from genome assembly GCA_013401315.1 of Balaeniceps rex. Lineage (NCBI taxonomy): Eukaryota > Metazoa > Chordata > Aves > Pelecaniformes > Balaenicipitidae > Balaeniceps > Balaeniceps rex. The sequence goes on along the minus strand of VYZW01018670.1, from coordinate 69,444 downwards.
GATGTGGGTCCTGCGCCCAGCAATCTGCATGGGAGGTTGCTATGGGGCAGGACCTCTGAGTTCTGAGGTCCTGGTTCTGGACCAATGAAGAGCTGGCTCTGGATTGGCTGCTGCTCCACTAGCGGGCAGGCAGTGGCCAGGAGTGGGTGGAGCCTCATCTTCCTGCAGGCAGCACAAGTATTAACCGAGGGGAGAAGCGAAGCCAGATAAACCTCAAGATTATCCACCTCCACGTTGGGAAAAATGAGCCATCGTTCCCTCCTGCCCTCAGGCAGGTGGGTCTGTGCTGCCCGCTGCAACGGGCTTTGAGGAATGCCCATGAAAACCCTTGTGTTGCTGTAATTGCACCTTTCCATGATCTCCTGAAAAAGAGATCAATGCAACCAGCCAGTCTGTGTGTATGCACTCATCTGTCTTCTCCTCAGCTCCTCCCCCCCTTCCCCTCCCCAAAATTTTTTCTGAATCCATTGGCAATGTCAACCACGTTGAACAGAAATCTCCAAGAGGTGCTTTTGCTAGACAGCTGGGAAGCTTCTGCAAGTTTCTGGAAAACAGGTAGCCTGGTAGAGCAGAAAGACCTTGGCAGTTCTTGCAGAAGAGAGATGTTGGGATCTTATTAAACATCCCAGACCCCACACAGGTGAGTGGCACCGCAGTGATCTCACCTTCTAAACAAGCTTCACAGTTCATGGTGTAACAGGGGTTCCCAGGACTGTTAGGTCCAGACAGATTCCTAAAGCCCCATCCAGGTCTCTACCCTGGAAGAAGCAAGGCTGATGGTTACCCTTTGCTAGGACCAAAATGTGTGGTCCCCCTGAAAGCCAAGGATCTTGCTGAAGGCATTCAGAAGAACAGCAAACCCTTCATGGTAACAACAACTCTCTGCACACTTACCCTGGCTGTTCTTTGAGAACCAGTTTGGCTTTACCCAAGGAGATCATCAAAGGGCCCCAGGTCTTTGTCGCTATGGCTTTCCAACTCAGGATGGCCTCCTAGTGCTATCTAGGGTGCTGAAGTGCTGAGGTCTTGTTCATAGCCCAGAGGCTTGGAGGGTCTGGTCTCAGGGACAAGATGGAAGGATGGACCTTGAATTATCCCAGCAACTGGGAAGGGTGTAGTAGGCTGAGATGGGGTTGGTCTTATCTTAGACACCTCTCAGCGGGGAGAAGAATGGATATTAAAGACAAGAGTTATAATGAGTTCCCCTACCTGGGTAGGAAATGTAGATGTCCAGGGTAAAATACACAGGTTGAAATCTTGCACCTTCCCCAGGCCAGATTCAGCTCAAGTCAGCTTCACCAAAAGGAGAATAGTCCCTACTGTCTACTTCACCCATTCCTGTGGGCATTTCCTGCCAGTTTGTCCCCTCTTTCATGGGACAAGAAAGACTTTGACATTGACTGTTTTGCAGACTTTGGAGCCATGGTAGAGATCAGAACTCCAGGAGGTGGGACGGGAGGTGCGAACATGGAGACATTGATCAAAATAAAAAATAGTGAACAGCAGGAGACAGAAGGTTCATGTCTATAAGTTCCTCCTTCAATAAGTCCTGCTTAAACAGCCCTAGGGGCTGAACTTGTTGGTGTCAACATCCTGACTTCAATTGACTTTGGATCGAGTTCTGAATTAAGCTGTAAATCACAATGCTCATCCTAGGCACTGGATGGGAGATGCAAGAGTTAGACAGTGATTTATGAGAGATTTGGCCCAGGGCGAGTGTGCTCACCTTGAAATATAACCTTCATCCTTCTGGACTGTCAACATGTGAAAAGAAACTGAAGTCTCCAGCTTTGCTGCCAGAACTGTTCTTCAGAGGACTTCAGCAGCAAAAAGGGATTATCAGAAACATCTGTAGACTGGTGCAGCAAGCTTTGGATGTTCTTTTTGGCTCTGTCATGGCGGCCCAAAAAAGACTGCCAACTGTTCAATAGGTTGAGTGGCAATTTACTCCTGCACTCTGCTACCCCATCCCTCACATGCACACAACCACCACTGCATGTTACCCACACACCAAATGCATCAAGGCTTACACTATTTCAGGTTTGAAATCAAATGGTTGCACCATTTTTTACATCATTTCTTATTTAGGTGTCTGGATTGCAAGCTCACTATTTAAGCATTTCAAAAAGATGGAAGCAAAGTTATGTAAGATTCAGGGAGATCCTTGGTATTCCTTGTGCTCATACACTCCTGGGAAGGCATTTGAAATTGCACTTGTATCTCTACAAAGTGGCAAGAAACTCAGAGACAGCAAATAAGGAATGTTTGTAACATAACCTAATGACACTAACAAATGGTGGTCTAAACCAAACACAAACAAAGCTTGCAAATATATTATGAAACTCCTCAATAAGTGATATTTTGGATGTTAAGAGTTTACGTTGCTTCAAAAGGCAACTGAGCAAATTCATGGAAGAAAAACCACCAAGAGATGTTCCATTCCAGTACCACTGCTGGCTCTCTAGGACTGAACAGCAAAGCGCCAGAGGCTAGAGAGTATTCTGGGAAAGTGTCCCCTATTCTTCCCTATACCCTCCCTTTTGGGCACTTTCAGAAATAGGGTCAATATTATTTCCAGCAGGTGTTTGGCCTGGCTCTGTATGGCTGTTCTTGTGGACTTAGGTCCTTTGGTTCCCAGGGAAATACTACGATGTGATTGTTCTGTTGAGGTCCATTTGGTCCATTCGTTGACAAAAAGCCTCCTCATACGCTTCCAAGGTATCTGCACGCGTGGCCTTCTCCTGGATACAGTCATAACTCAACAGCTGCTATTGGGTAACCCCGTCGCTCTCTTCTGTTGCTTACTGCTTGCATCCAATAGGGTCAGTCTAGTGCAGCAGCTTTCTGTATTTTGCGATTAGATTAAGGGATTATTGATGATGATTCCCTAAGCAAACACAGACCGCAGCTCTCCTAGCAACAGGCTGATAAACCTTGGTTCCATGTTTTAATTCCTCAAATTCCATTAAAAGACATTCTTACAGTTTAAGGCATAAGATGTTTGTTTTTCCAGCCCTAATGAGGATTATTAAGCCATGGGTATGTGGTAACTAGGCTTGCCATTAGCATCCTTTATATATACTTTTCTGAGCTCACTATCACAAATTTCCTACCCTTTAGATCTTTCAGTCTAAAAGAGAAACACAAAGATAAGAAAAGAAAGAATAAATCTGTGTATGTATGTGCAGGCACATATAAAGCTCTTTTCCCTAACCTAATCTTTTTTCTCTGTTTCCATGGGTGGAAGATTCATTGTCAGATGGAGTTCGAAGGCCTAATTTATGACTCCCATTGACAAAAATGGGCTTTAGCTGAGACTGGCTGAGAAGACAAAGAAAGGGAGCTCTGCAATTGATGGGGTGGAAGATGAGAACAGAAAAAGTAGCCAAGAGACATATGGCAAGAGCACAAAGAGACACACAGAGACAAGACAAAGCTACAGGGTTTAAGCAGGGCTTCAAGCTTGCCTATCATACACATCTCTTATGAAATGACCCATTTAAATTACCCATTAGCTAATCCTCCCAGCCACTTTCAGGCTTTCAGAGAGCATTAGGGCAGAAGCGTTGTATGGAAAGATGTGAAGCCCAGGTACAAATCTCCCTTAAGTTGGATCAGTCTCAGGTTTAACTGAGAGCCTTTGGAGCACTATGGATATTTTTGCTGTTGCAAGAAGACTTTAGGAAACAACACTGGAAACATCCTCATGGCAGAAGGGCTCCAAGTCCTTTAATACCATGAGGGGACCCACTACGATTGGTAGGCAAACACAGGTTAAAAACCAGAGCCAGGAATACCAGCCCTCCAACGGTCTGGTTGCTTTGAAGACCTGCCAACTACAGCAAAAGAAGGTGGCAGATGCCGTGGTGGCAGAGCTATGGTTGGGAAAAGGTCCTCCAACAACAACTGGAGGCACCTCTCCACGAAGGATGAGTTTTATATGAGATCAGATTTCGTTTGGTAGCTGTCAAACTCATTCATATGATGCTTCAGTTCAGTCAGTCCCATCCCTAGGCTGACATGAGCTACAAATCCAGGTCCCTGTGTGCAGGCAAGGGTGGACAAAAGCCGGCTCTACATTGAGCCCAGCTGCAGGTGTAGCAAATACTGAAGGATCTCCTGGCACAAGGAGAGGGAATGGGATTCTTCCACATCTTCTGTAGGAGGACCTTGGTCAGGGTCAGTCCTCAGCATGCTGCAGGGAGCATGGCCACCAGCCTGGGGTGCTCACTGCAAACACATCCACTGGGGCAAAGATTTCATTGTAGAACATCTGTATTTCCGTGCTATGGCTTCTGTATTTCTATTCTGACCACCGAGTGCATGGGGATGGGGCAAGGGAGAAGGGCTAGGAGAGGAAAAAATAAAGCCCATAGGGACTGTAAGTAATAAAAGGCTGCAGCAGATTTGTCACACTATTTCATTTCTTATTAAATTGAATGGTCTCAGTAGAGAGGGACATAAAAGAAACCACAGATTCAAATACCTCTGAACTCCACAAATACTTGGAGATAGCTCTAATTCTTCATTTATCATTATTATATCTACTAGGGGAAGAGACGTGTATTTTAATTCACATCCCAAATTGTTTTTTAAATATTCTCATGTTAAACAAACAGACCTGCTTCGAAACAGTTTTGATTTTCTATGACTATCATTCATGTTGTCCTTATTAATTCTATTTAAAAAATAAAATCCACCAGAATAAATACTTTATTACATCTTTTTTGGCCTGTGAACATTAAAACCTATAGGTGCTGGAGCTCCCGATGCAGCAGAGCTGTACTGATTCTCAAGGTTATGCGTATTTTTTTTGTGATAGAAAGCAAGAGTTTAACTAAAATGAGTAAGAATTAGAAATAGAGGAAATTCAGAGGCTTTTTTATATTAAACTCAAAGCCTTTCCCAGAGCTGAGTGTTTCAGGTCAGCTGGAATTTGCCTGAACTCATTTCTGGATTTGAAAGTGATCTTAGAAACCAAAGCCTAAGTGGGGAACGATTTACCAAAGAAATACTCACTTCTGTGCAATATTCTTAGTAATAAAAAGAACTATTTTCTTTTCTTTTTAAAATGCCATTAGAAGTCAGATTTCTTATTACCTGTAGTTCCTCCCTGCCCCAAGATCAACCCCATAAACCCAGCTGTGTTTACAGCCTGCATGGTGTTGCTGCATGAGAACCTGGAGTGCAGCTCATTGCAAAAAAAAGGTGACATTTCCTAAAAATGAGACTGATAGTCCCTTGCAAGGTAGCTGAGCTTGGGCAAGCGAAAAGCAAAAAATAAAACCATGTAAAAGCCCCACAAAGCCTGAAAAGCAAAAGAGGTAAAGAAAGCCCTACAAAAAACATGAAAAACTCTACTGGATTCTCAAAAACACTCTCTTTCAACAATCATCACATTGGTATTAGCAGTAATTTGCAAAACCCTTTTCCACCTGACTCTTGTGTATTCAGAGAGATGATGTCACTTCACGAGGTGTTGGGAAAATAAATAAGGCCTGATCCTGACTCCAGGTGGGTCACTCAGGCTGGGAGCAGGTGGAATGGCAGGCAGAAGCTCGGTGGATGTGACCAATCGCCCTTCTCTTCAGAAGCAAATAAACAAAGTTTCCTTTATTTACTCAAGGTTTTAAATAAAAGCTTGATTTTCATGGCACCACTTTTGAAAAGAAAAGCTTCTGAAAGATTTTATTTTTCTACAGGAAAGCACAAGGAATGTGCTTATTTAGCTGCGATAAAATGATAATTCCTAAGAAATCATTGTGGATTAGGGAGCGAAGCGATTAGAGAGAGAGAGATGGTATATTTATGAATGTGTGCATAGCCCCGCTGGTTAAAGGGGTATTAATCCCTCTTAGTCTGCAAAAGGACCTTCAGACTGCTCAAGCAAGCAGGGCTTAGGCACTGCAAGCTTCCTAGAAAGTCCTAAATCTTCACATTAGCTCCCTGCGTTTCCTCATCTTAAAGTCTAAGCCGTTTTCTAAAGGATACTTCCATAAACAAGCCCCCTCAGAATCTGCAAGGATTTGGAAATCCGGATTGGTGAAAATTTTTAAATCCAAGGTCCAAGTAGATAGAAGAAGATTAGGTTGCACTTAAAAAGGCCACCTTTAAAGAGACAGCACTGTCCTAGATCATTATTTAGGCTGAACTGAAAAAGAAAAAGCAAGCGAAGGGAAAGAAAAGAAGACAAAAGAGAAGAGACAAGGAAGAAGTGTTGCATCTGAGATCCAGCTGACTCAGTGTCCTAGATGGTCACAGAGCCTTTCGGGGGGGAGAAAATGTGTGTGTATTTGCCAAAACCAAGACCACATTTCTCGTAAAGTATTCCGGTTACTTGTGAGTGACTGCCCCACCAGCCTTTCCCCATGCGGTTCAGCGGGACTCCATGTCCTCGTTTTTGTGAGGTGTCGCTGGTTGCTACCAAATTGTATCTGGGTTTCTCTGCCAATGGTGTACAGTGTGCATGGCAAGAATAGCAGTTCACATTTACAAATTGTTATAAGATTCCTCAGGGAAATTGGGGGCATCTTACAGGGAGATCTTGGGTTATTTTCACTAGACTTCATCTTGCTCGTGAGAGACTCATGAGGTCCTCCCTCCTTGCCCTTTTATCGCCATAAAAGTGTTTGCAGCCGTGGGCTCTGCTGCAAAGGAGGAAGGACAGTGAATCTACACAGGAACTAAGTTCAGTGGAAGGCAATGAACCCTGTCTCACTCTTCTCACTCTCCAGGACTGATATCCACCAGATCTCCAGCAGATTTAACTGGTTATTCCTGGTTATTCCACTAGAACAGCCAAAGAGCAGAGAAGCCCTTGTTTACCTGCCCATTTTGCCTTAACCGGGGAAAAAAGTAGATATTGAGGGGGAGAGGAAACAGATTACACGTGATGATGGCTACAGAGAAGCAGGAATGATACTTGACAGCAATTTGTAATCCTAACCTTGGTTATATTTAGAAATATATAGATCATCTTGTTTTAAGTAAAAAGAAGCATCCTGACACCAAAAATGAAGAGAGGCGGGGCTTTTCATCCTGCTCGCAGAGTTCAGGGGTGCTCAGAGTGCTGGCAGAAAATACAGCTCTGGGTATTGTTTCCTTTCTCTGTGCAGTTGGTTAAGGTACAGGCCACTTCAGAAGATGCTCCGAAGTTGACAGTTTGGCAATGGAAAGCACGTGACAACTCTCTATAGTACTGTCAATGTCTCTAAAACTAGCAATAGCTCAACACATGATGGGATGTGTGATTAGTATGTGCTGAGACCTCAAAGTGGGAGGATTGACTGTAAATCCAGTAGAAAAAGTCTTGTGGATGCCTCTGTAAGATGTGAGGAAGGTCTTGGAGGTCTTTGGAGCTCCGCTTTGTAACATGACCTGAATGCAGTCAGTGTCTCCCAGTCAAAGACACAAGGGATGAGATCTGGGAAAAGAGCAGTACATCTGCCCCTGCACATAGTTGAGTAGTCACAGAGCAAAGCTTGAGGGTGGTAAAACAGCACAGTACATTACACTTCACAGTATGACACCTCCTTAGCTGTTCTTGCATTTCAACAGGCTCGTGACATGAGTGGTGAGAGTCCACTGCCCACCTGAGCGTGGCCATGGCATGGCTGATTCCTGGAGGGAGATATTTTTTTTCCAGTCTTGCTTCAGACTGCCTGGGCAATATGCTCCTCTTTCAGCCCAAGGTAGAAAGGCCTGGTTTTGTTCACCAACTTCGTAACAGCTTTCGTGTTGCTTGTGAATGTATACTGGGACATCACAGGACATTGCTAAGGATTAAATAGTCTCCTCCTTCCACAACCTTCCTCAACTGATATTTCTACTGTCTGTTCCTATTGGTTTCTACCCTGGCTTTACATTTAATTTGCTCTCTTCTTCTTAAAGTACGTTGATAATACTTATAATCTATATGCCTCCAATGTTTTAAAGGCACACCCCCCCTTTTTGAGATGTATTCATCTTGTTATGAGCTTTATGTGGAGTCCACGTGTGACATATCAAAAGACTAAAAGACAAATTTAATGTCAACCTCTCCTCCATCGAATCAGAATAACACAACATAGAAATGAGATTGTTTAGCGTATTTGTGACTTTTAATTCAGAAGATGAATGGATTTGTTGTGAAGACTAGAGAAAGGGACTCAAAAGGCTTCAGTTCATTTTCTAGCTCAGCTATAGGGTCTCTGTGGGATCCCAGACTTATCCATGAGCTGTTCTGTGCCCTAAATTCAGAATGAGGATGGCAGTTTTCTTTCCTCCCATTTTCAGGAATCACTGTAAAGCCTGAGCTTTCCAGGGCAGCAGTCTACTCACATGTGCAGCACCGAGCACAACCAAGGCTGCGACATCCACCAGCACTTTGCCATACTGAGCATGGATGACCGATAACCACCAACCAGCTCTCTCGATATCCGAGGGTGATTTATAATCATGCCTCCTTCCTTTCCCCAATGAGCAGATCCTGAGAGCTCCCCTCCTGCTAGCAGATCCCCTGCCTTAAAAAGGACTCTTTGTAGGACTTGGATTCTGGATTTTAAGCCCTGGCACCTCCTTCCCCCAGAAAAATTTGCGGAGCCATGAAATCTTTAAAGTATTCCAGCAAGCCTAGTATCACTTTACAGACTAATGCTAATGAGATCATAAGCAATTGACCAGAAACAAATAAATAATTCAAAATCTACTGCAAGTGTGAAAAGTATTTAAATGCTATTGATAAACTAATCTACAGAGTCCATTAGCAATTCAGTCACACAGCACCTGTATTGATTGGCGAATTTAAGCACACGCACAAAAACAAACCCCAAAAATACAGCAAGCAAAAGCTAGCTTGTTTAGCAGTGCTTTAGCAAGCAACTTCATTAACACTTGGGAGTTTACTGTGTCATTTGCTCTGGGAATTTTCTTGCCTTGCTGTTTTATAGACTGTAGCAATAGCCTGAATGCTATATCCACGGAGCAGTTTTAACAGGCTGCGGCTGCAGATGAAGCCCTTAGGAAGGGCTCAGCAGATTGGCCACATCCACATGGAGCTACTCAGGGAACCAAACTTCTTCCATCTGCCTCAGGTAGGACAAAATGTCCCATTTGGCATGTCATGCCTGCATGGCCCTCCACACCCTAGCAGGTAGCCCTGCACCTCCTGCACCCAGCCTCGCCTGGCCCCAGGTCCCTCATTTTTAGCCCTTCCCAGCCATGAGACAGAGCACGACTGTCACTTTGCCACCCCAGAGGAGGTGAGGGCTGGTGGCCCATCGATACAGCGGTGGAGCAGAGGTGGGGGCTGAAAGCAGGCCTTTCAATGGAGGGAGTCTTTTTTTTTTTTTCCCCTTTCTAATTGCTTAACGCACCGATCTCTTTAACTCAAGGAGCATTTTGCAGCATCGGCTTCATTCCTGAAGACATTGTTGAAGGCTGGAAAAAAGCACCAGGCTCAGCAGTGGTCCTGACAGATGATATTTGCAGCCAGGCCTCCGTCTCCTCAATCCACCCTTAGGCTCAGCCAGACCTGCCAAAGCTCCCTTCTTTGCTCTTTCCCGCTGTCACCCAGCAGCCTGCATCAGGGCAATTACCAAAACAAATCAATCTTCTCTTGACAGTTCATTTACACTGAATTAATTTGGAATTAGAAACCGTTATTGCAATTGGCAGCTCCTGATATTCCCAATACAATGAGGCATCTGCAGGGAAAACAACTCTAGACCCCGGCGTTTGAATTAAAAAGGACAGTTCTTCCTGATTGAGATATAAAACAAGAAAGGATTTTTTTTGCTCCAAGTTCTTGTTGGTTTTAGGCTGCTAGCAGCAAATCCAGGCCTGCAGTGCCCTAAACAAAACTTTCCTTATGGCGGTATGTTTCTTTATCACTCAGAGCAGTATTTCTAATCCTGCTGCATAGGGATAAGATGCCTGAGTCTTAATTTGCACCTTTTATATGATATTGAAGACCACAGTGTGGAGGCATGTTGGAAAAGGCAGTCTAAGCAATCTTGTGCCCATTTCACAGGTAAGGAAATTGAGACATGGAGAGGTTGAGAGGTGAATTTGCCTGATCTGGTTTTCCCCTTTGAAGCCTGCACTCTGAGCTGCATCATCAAAATGTCCTGCTTTCCTTCTTAAAAAAAAAAAAACAACACCCCTGCCAACACCCCGCCCCCATTTTGTAAAAAATTTAAGCTTTCCAGTAAGCATTTCAGAATCCTAAGGTTGATCACACAACTTCACATGCACCCCCCCAATGTATTTATTTACACTCCTGTCTGAGGGGATTTGACCAGACATCTCCCACCCCTGAGCACCTAGGTATTCAGCTCTAGGGTAACTTTAACCCTAGGATTTGCTTTAACTTTTAGTCAGCCCTGAAGTCGTCAGGCAGTTGGACTAGATGGTCATTGCAGGTCCTTTCCAACTGAAATATTCTATTCTATTCTATTCTATTCTATTCTATTCTATTCTATTCTATTCTATTCTATTCTATTCTATTCTATTCCATTCCATTCCATTCCATTCCATTCCATTCCATTCCATTCCATTCCATTCCATTCCATCCTATAGGACTTAAAATTTTTTATCAATTCACTGGGCCAGAAGAAAGACACACGCACGCAAATACAGGATATAAAAGATGCCAGCTGTGAGGTCTTCTACCACCCTCTCTGATCCCTACCACCACCATCACTGTCATGTTTTGTTCAGGGGATCAGGAGTCCTTATTAGATGGACACCATGGGTACAGTAGGCTGAGAAACATCTCTGGGACCTGACAAGGGGCACTGAGCTGCTCAGCCGAGGCATGATGCGGGTGCTCCTAGGAGGCCCTGCAACACATCTCTTCAGCACCTGGGAATTTTAGCATTGCAAACTGACACACCAAAAAGATTTAAGGAGCACCCAGGGGTCAAGCAGGAGCTAGGTGGTGGTTTGGAGGCTTTACAGCTGGACTGAAGGGCTTAACATGGTAATTGTGAACTTACGTCCCTTCATGGGTCTAATCCCTGATCTGTTTCCTGCTCCACCTTTGCTAGGGCTGGGCATGCACCAGATTTCTTGGTTTCAGTGGGTTATTCTGTAATTCTGGTATTTCCATCTGCTCTGAAACAGAGCTGGAAAGTGTCGCCATGAAGGGAAAGGAGGAAGAAAAACAATTGTGTGGGGCTTAATACATTGGTTCCTGCTGCCTTCTGTTGCCCCATCCCACAGCACCGCAGGTGCATGGGATGTATCTGCAACAGATAGCCAGGACCTGCAGCCAGTTCTTGCACAAAAATCTGTGTTGTACCCCAATAGTTCCTTCACCCTGTCGATCAAGGGCTTATAGAGCGGGAGCCATAGATCATCAGCATCCTCTCTCTGCAAATTAATGATATCTAAGTGTATCCCTCTACAGTTTATTCCTGGCAGAATTTCATTTTATCCTGCTTGCTAGCTGCTACAGAAATCTCAATGGTGAATTCCCATGTCTTGCTTGGATTCCTTCTGATATTTCTAGCACATAAAATTAAAATGAAATTAAATGAAACAAAACAAAATTTTAAATGAGACTATCTGGTACTGAGACCTACTTGTTTTTATGGAAATGCAGTGTCAGAGCAGGCAAGAAGAAAGGTGTCTGCAACTTCTGTTGATATCAAGAATCCTGAATTTCTCTCTTCTCATTTTATTGGAGACCTACAAACTGGGAAAAAAAAAATCTCCAGTAATACTGCCCTCAGTGGGACTTTTTCCCTGAAACTCAAGCCACAACAGAGACTTTCCATTTTATGCACAAAGAGATCAAATATTATGCAGATGGTCAACAGTTATTCATCCCTTGTCTCTTCTTCTCCCCTTCTGCATGGTCTATCACCAACACACAACATACCCACTGTACATCAACTCCACACACTGTGCTGTGGTCCCAGCTCACTCCCTGAGCAGGTCCAGTGTTCAACACAGCAATACCATCCCCTGACTCAGTCTGCTGGGTAAAGGCACATCTGGGCTGGAATTTATCAGTACTTCGAGGTTGTTGGATGAGAAGGTGGCTGGATCACAGTCAGCTGCAGACCTTGAACCCCAATTCCCAGGAGCTCTGGTTGGTCAAAATTTTCATCCAAGTCTCCACCCATGAACAAACTCAAGGAACCAACCTCAAGTATGTTCGTGTCAATGGTATTATCATTTTAAGCACACGCTGCAATTGCACACCCTATGCATGTGCGGGTGCTGGCAGCTCTCATTTGAGGGATCCTCTGACATGTTCAGTCCAACTTGTCCTGTTGCAGATCCGCTGAGCTGAGTAGTGGTAGCACTGGGCTGAATTTTACCCCTGGAAGCAACAGCACAGCATCCCAGCCCACCCCATCACACTCTGCATACACATCCCTAATAACATGGTACACCTGGTTGTACCACACGCTAGAGATCCATGCATTTACACAACCCTCCAGGCAGGGGAAAGGAGTGCAGGATCAGGCACCAAAAGCCTACCAAAAGCACCAAATGTACCTCCAGCACCATGTCTCTGTGCTTTGGGATCTCACGCTCAGCCTGGTCTTTTGTGTCAGCATCCAAGAGGCTAGAAATACATGGTAAATTTGGGTGAGGGCTCATGGCCCAGTTCCAGGATATATTTACTTAAATCTCTCACTGTGCCAGGGCAGCTTCCTCGTGATGCTTAGCTCCCAGTGTCTTACATTTCAGCAGGCACCTAAACACTGTCTTTAATAGAGATGCTCTGCTGAATAGGGCAGTTGAAAAAGCTTATGCTTTACACCAGCAGAGGATCTGGCCCAGAGGCTATCAGGCATATGGCTAATCACAACAATGCCGAATTAAGCTATTTAAATTGCCTACGGAATGCCAGAGGGTCCACGTGTTTTTTTTTCTCTTGGTAAAAGTCCTCTTTGTTGTTATTCTGATGACCAACTTGGGCTGCTTTGCTTTGTCATTTTTAGTCAGTCCACAAATTCCCTGAGCTATACAATTTATGGTTTTATCACCAGTTCCTAAGCTTTGCTACCCTGTCTCTCCTGCATCTCAAATACTTCTCCCCTTTAAATAAACCTGCTTCATTTTTTTTTCATAACTTTCCAAAGCAGATAAAAAATTCTTGAATTTCTGAAACATGCAAACTGATCACTGTGGCATTAAGAAATCTTAAGAAGACTTATTTTAAGGGGTTTTATTAGGGAAATTCCTGCTCTTTAAGATATCTGTACGGTTGTCAAAAGCAGTCACTTTTGCAGATGTTGGGGCTTTTCTTACACTAATCTCCGAGGAAAGCCTGAGCCTCAGAGATCACTTGGCAATTTTTAGATTTAAGGAGATGAGAAGAAAAAGCCAGGGAGCTGGTCCCTCTTAGGGTCAAGTCTTATTTGAATTCAGAGATCTCTTCATCTAACATGCAACAGTGTCGTTAAGATGACGGCTAATTAATGCAAGATGACTTCAAGAGATTGCATTGAAAAAGAAAAAAAGAAAAAAAAAGTGTAACCTAAAGAAAAACCAAGCCTCAGCCCTCCCCTCAGAGAAGCAACACCACAAAACTCTGTTTCCACTGGGTTGCCAGCAGCAAACCATCACCAAAGCTAAGAGCCTGCAAAAACTAGTCCTTACCCCGATCGAGGGTGGGCTGGATATAAAATGTTTTTAGATGTGCACCAGCTCTTAGATATTTCTCACGGGCCAGGCTGCTATCTGTCCATCAGTCACAGTAATGCAACCCTTCATTTTTGTCTCTAGATGTAAAGGAATTAGGCAACCATCCTTATTTTGGATCTCTATTCGTTCTGTATTTGTAATTTGGCAAGTCTTAAACACCTTTTTAAGCTTGAAGAGCACTAAGCCAGATCTGTTCTTCTCTAATCACATCAGCTTATTTCTGATTTCAGAAATTACAAGGAACACAGCCAGGGGAAAGGCCGGGGTCTGGTGTAAACACTCAATGCAGGGCTGTCCCTGTCCCTGTCCCTCTCACCACCACCAAACACTCTGTCCTTGCTCTGTCGGGAGGTACCTGCCTCCAGTGGGAGCCACCCCACAGAAGCAAAGGCAGCACCTTGCCCCTCTGATCAAAAGCCATATCCAATGCACTTGATACTCAAGGCACTTGGGAATATCTGCTCCCGACCCAATCCCTGCAAACAGATGAGCTGCTCTGACTGTCAGATAGCTTACTAACCCCAGCCTCCTCCTCCTCCTCCTTTTTTTTTCCTTTTTAAAGCAACACAGATTAAAGGAAGCTTGTTTCCATTTGGTATCCATTTGCAAATTAGCCACAGTTCCCTAACATCAGTGTTATTAGGTATTTTTCTCCTGCGTCTTCCTTTTTTCTTCTTAGCCTACCCAATCCAGTTGTTTAAAACAGAACAATAATACATATATATACATAGTAATTGTATGTATGTATACATAACATTTAAAACCAACCCCAAACTATGCCCAAATGTATATTTCTCCCTGTCTCGTAAGTCCTTTAATATCTGATTAATGTCTATTTTACTCCTTCCCCCAGAGTATTTAGTGTGTGCCTCACTGTATAAATCTGCATATATTTTGCAGATCCAGTAGAAGAAACGAAAAAAGCTCTATTGGTTTGAGGAGAGGAGCCAGGTCAGATGATGGGAAGAGTTTTGCAGTAGAAGGCAATGATGTGTCCATGTCTGGGGTGGAATCTAAGAATTAATTCATTATAATTAATGAGTGTATGAATTTTCTGGTGTAACATTGACATATGTATTTTTCTTTCTCTTGTAGTAGGATAGGATTAGTATTTCCTAGTGTGGATGTAGTTATGTTATAATTTGGTAGCAGTGATTTCTTAGGTCAATCCTGATACAGCATGATGGAATTTTTGTAGACAGTGATACCCCTCTACATGATCCAGTGATTTCATGGGAAGGGAAGAAGCACTCAGATGGGTGTGCTGACATGTGAAGTAACACATGTTTGTGTGTCTACAGTACACTATGGGCTGTAGGGAATTGGATTTTCTCTGGAGGTTGCTGCTTGCAGCGTAGATCTCAAAAAGAAGCTCTGATCTTTGCGCTATTGATATTTTCGGTGGCAGCCTTTCATTAAATGATTTGTTCCCTTCAATATTCTTGGCCTGATTCCCTCTGTCACAGTTTGAAAGGGCCTGATCCAGTGCTCTGGGATCCAAAGAGAAAGACTGCTCCTGACAGCCCTGGGCCTTCACATCTCTAGATGTTTTGCTCACTCACTTAGCCAGTTTGTGCTATAGAGAAACGAATGGCCACACTGAAAATTTCTTGATCAATTTGGCCAGCAGCTACTTTGGCCCAGCTTGTGAGAAAACTCTACATGGCCTTTGGGTTGCTTATGGCCAGAAATGTACACAATGACAAAAAAAAGCAGATCAGGTATGAAATAACCTCCACACTTGGGCTAGGAGTATAATAACAAGCTGAGTTACTGGTAACATTACTGGTAATAATTAATGGTCATCCTACGACAAGCCAGCATTCCGTGGTGAACAATAACTCCTTGCACAGCAAAAATTCTTGGTTGATTTGAGTTTTTTACTCTTACATCATTGTGATAAGCATAGTTCTAAAAGCCTACCATATAGTATTTTCTTCAAAATGGAGGATTTGGGAGTCACCAGCTCTGGGAATGTGGATGCTCCCATAGACAAACATGTAGTGGTCAGACCATAACGTCTTTATTATTGCTGCTAGATCTGACCTCATTGAAACTATGAAGTAGTTCCACGTTTCCTTTGTTTTATGACTGCAGACACCGCTGAACTTCCTGCCTTTCCTGTAGAAACCTGGTGATTCACAGAGGGTTTTTTTTCAATCAGAGGTCAACAGATGATCAAAACTGAATGTGTGTGAATGAAGGAAAAATCCTAGGAGCTATTGATGATAGTAATTATTTCAGCTTTTGGAATAAAACTGTCATTAGTCTTCATTGCCTCTAGTGTCATCTGTGGGACTCTTCATAACACTTCCATGTTCTTCAACCTCTTTCTTCTTTGCCACTAAAGATGAGAGATGAATCAAAATGAGCTGAAATGATGTAACCTGGAGCTCCTTATAGGAGAAATAGCAGTTTAGAGGAGACCTGGGATCAGGCTTCCCATATAAGAGAAGGTTTGGAAGATTAAAATGAGCTCAGCTCTGGATGGAGAAGTGATGAAGAAAAAATTTCAATCCTAGAAATATGGTGTGTTTGCATGTAAAACCATACTCTACACAAGCTGGTGCTCCATCTGTTCAATGCGATTTCACACATTGCTAAATCTAACCCTACAGTAATAGAGACAATATCTCCAAAATTTTATTCACCAGCAAACTCCTATCTGCACTCTCAACTGAGGATACTCCACTGCATCAATAACAGTTTGAGGTGAAATCAGTTACTTTGGGTATCTATCCTCTTGCAAACATTCCCATTTTCTAAGTCAGGTTCTTAATAACAATTGCGAGATTACTTCAGCCATTACACAGTTTTTAAGCCAATTTAGGTACCTTCTTTCTTCTTTCTTGGCTGTACTTGGCACACATGAGACCTATAAACTCATTTTTATAAAATGCAAACTAAGATTTCCCTGTATTCATCTGACTCCCGGGCAGGAGGCTTTAAGATAAATACAGATGTTCACAAAACTTGCAACAAAATCACACGTGTTGGCAGGCATTAATTCCATACAAAGAAACTCCACTGTTTCCCTTTTCCACTTGCTTGTGCTACACCTCAGAGTGGGAAATTCTGATTGTCTCCATGACAAATTATGTCTGGCTGTTGTTATTCTGAAGGCATCTCTTCCAAGAGTAACACAAACTCTGATGGGCTTTTCAATGACCTTTTTGGTCAGACTACAGAACACTCTGACCATCAGTAGAAGAAAACTCCACCACTTCATGGGTCCTTTTCTTCAAAGACTGAACTCTTCACAAACATCTGTCTCTAAGTCCCCACAACCCTTCTGCCTGAAGTCTGTAATCAACTTTTTAATACAGGGCAAGGAATAGTCTAGGAATTATCCTCAGACACCCCAAATCCCTTGACCACTGAACTGCTTTTAGCCTTACTTAAAATCTTTAGCCTTTTAATAAATAAGTTAATAAAAACAAACAAAGAAAAAAAGCTACCAGAGGTGAGAGAGGTGAAAAGATGTGATGGAGGCTGGTTTTACCTGTCATTGCCCCAGGCTGGGTGTTGATGAGTTAAAGACATACAGAACACCTAATAGAGGTACAGAGACAAAATGAAAGAGAACACAGCACTGTCAGTTCATCTCTGAGCCAGGATAAATATTAACATTATCAGACTACTGTGAAAAATCCCAGAGAGAGATTACAGCCAGAGATTCCTTAGAAGAAGCAGGGAAGAGGAAAAAAAAAAAAAAAAAGAAAGGAGAGAGATAAATGGACACCTTTCTGAATGCTCCAAAAGCAGTGAGTAACACTCTCTCTCAACACCTTGTCAAGCTCTTTCACAGAGCAAACATGGCTTTCATTTCACAGCCTCTTCTCCCTGCTCAAGGGCTATGGGTAGATCCTGGAAAGAAAGAGGATTTTGGAAACTCGTCAAGTGGCAGGAGGGGTTTTCAATTGGTGTTTGAAAAAGGACTCAGTGAAACCTGATCTTGTTATCACAAACACCACTTTCCTTTCCAGTCCCTGCACCCACACACTATCTCGTTCGCCTTCCCTAAGATCTCCTGCCAAAGGGAAGTTCAGAAGAAGTATGTAGAGGGACAGTGTCAGGTTTTGGCATGGCCTTCGTAATGGAGTGAACAAGATGCTCATGAGCTGAGGACAGTGGGCAATGCACACCAGCAGCTCTCAAGAGGCTTTTGCAGGTGTGTGGGCAGGTCTTTGCCCCATATGCCCAAGAACGACTCTGCCCTCCAGCCAGGAGTACCTCAGCTGGAGACCCATGCTCCAGCCTAACCAGCTCCTGAGCTCCAGACCTGACTTTAGAGCTGTTTTTCATCATTTCTGCAGTGAAACCTGCTTCCCCTCCCCAACCTTTAGAGTTCACCTTCAACTCAGCTAGTACAACTGTTGCTGGGACCGGGCTGGAAACCAGGTAATCGAATGGGTCCAGGTTAAAAATTAACCCTTTCCAATAACCATGGTTTATTATTAACCTAAATCACGTCAAGATGGGCAGGAAAAAACTGGGTGGGGAGGACAGTTCTTATATTGCCCTCACACTGCAGGATAACTCCACAGTTACACATCCAAAACCCCAGAATTATTCATCAAATGAGCAGCCAGAGACTAGCTGGGCACCCAGGAGGTATTTGAGCCAGCTACCAGCAAAGCACAGACGGCATCTGTATGAGGAACAGCTGCAGTGACTGGGTTTCCTCATCTGTGGAAAAGAAATTGTTGAGGAGGGTATTGATGAAGATAAAATGGGCTGAGAAAGGTAAACAGAGAATAGCTATTCACCTTTTCTCCCAGTTCAAGAACTGGGAGGCAGCCGCTACAACTTGCAAGTGGCAACTCAGACCAGCTGGAAAAGGAAAAATAATTTTTCACCCAAAGCCTGTTTAGTCTGCAGAGCTCCTTGCCACTGGACGTTGTGAATGATCAAAGGCAACTGGAGGAATTAATGGAGAAGATAAATTCATTTTGGTTACATTGGAAAGTAAGTCCCTTGGCCACACATCTGGGGCTTGGGAGAGTATTCTGGCGAAGGATTACTATGAGTTTATGGTGCGACATTCCTTCATCAGCATTCACTGCTGGCCACGGCTGGAGACAGGATGCTGAGATGGATCAGCCTTTGCATAGACATTGGCTACATTTATTGGCCTTCGAAATGACCAGTGGAAATGGCACTGTCATTTAACACAGCACTAATAGACAACACACTCGTGTCCACAGCCCTGCCAAAGTCCAGATTTCTCAGCAGTTATTCTGACTGATACTAAAACTGCCAGGTCCAAGTTTTCAGCTCAGTAGTGAAGCTAGGGATGGACGGCCAGAGCCCAACTCCCACATCCTCCAAATCCACGACTGGCAATGCGCTCCCCACTGATAAAGGAAGATCTGGGTTTCCAACAGCCACTGTGCTCATACTGATCGTTAATCTGAGCAAAGACCTAGGGCTGATTTTCATAAGTGCTGAGTACAGACAGCCCCTACTTAAGCCAAAAGGAGATGTGAGCCTTCAGCGTCCAAGAGAATGAGGCTGAACCGTCAAAATCTCCTCTGCTCAGAGACTCTGCAGTACTACAGTCAGCTACTACCGATTTGCTCTCTGGTCGCTGCTGGGGAGATGAGTTGTGCACAGAGCAGGAGTTGGGGCTGGGGCGGGGATCTCCAGGGGCTGGTCAGGACCATGCCATGTACCTCCAAGAGTGGTGGCAATGCAAAGCTTGTAAATCCTATTCCTATGAGCATCTTGTGGAAAAAGGGCTTCTTAGCAAAGGAGGACTTGGTGGGTGTGGGGACCTGCTTTGAGACCCCACAGCCTCACATCTGGGGAGGGTTGTCTTCAGAGAGTAGCATAATGGAAGCCCCTTCCCCATCAGGAAGAAGGAAAATATTCCCCCTCTGATTTGTTTAGCGCTGGACTGGGCAAAGCATTAACCCCACAATGCAGATTTACCTCCAAGCCTCCCTCATGCTCCTCCCAGAGAGGAGGGCTGATGGGCATTTTATAAAAATCCCCTCCTTCTGTATTTACTTCCTAACCCAAATGCCAGGAGACAGCCGACAGCTGGCTTAAATCTCTGCAGCTCGGGAGATCAGCCCCCCCCCCTGCTTTTTCTAATAAAAATTAATTTATTATGATCCAGAGAGTTGAAATTAATCTGCCTCTGGAGAGGCTGTGTCTGGCGAGACCCAGTGAGGAGGGAGGCAGAGGGCTCTGGAGGGCACATTAACAGTATTGTTGTGCTTAATGTTGTGTAGCCGCAACATCTGCTAATTTAATGCACGAGCAGCCAGCTGCCTCCGACAGCTCCTAACAAGAAGTGGGCAGTGGGGAGAGGTGGAGCAAGGGGAGGTTTGCAAGAGGGTGAACGTGTGAGGGGCTGGGGCTGCTCTCCAAGCCCCCCAGTCCAGATCCCATGTAATGGCAGCATTCGCTAATGTGCCCGTGATTAAATCCTTGGAGGGTCACCCCAGCATAGACTTGCTTGTTGCTCCTGCTGTCAGGATCTGGGTGACGTCCAACCTCTGCAAGGGCAATGGTGAAGGGGACACTGGTAGGTTGAAAGCCCAGTTTCGCCCTGCATCTGATGGGACAAATGCAGCAAGGAGTGAAGCACATGCTCTGCTTAATCCAGCTGCACCTGGAGCAAAGGGAGCGAGGGATGGACGTCAAGCCAAAACCACATGGAGACTGTGTTAGGGGAAATCACACTTGTACCGAGACAGGTTTGGTGTTATTCCCAAGTGGTTCGTCTGAGCAGTGGGTTCTTGTGAGATATTTTTGCAAAAGTGTTTCTTCTTCTGCCAAATGAAAGAAGCTTAAAGAGAAAAAAAATCCCAACCCTCAGAGGACAAGAAAGGTTCCCTACTTATGGGATGATAATCAATGTAAAGTTGTTCAGTAGCGTCATGAAAGCAATGTCATCATCTGGGACTCATGTGGCTGGCAGGTCTCTGAGCTGCGTACAGTGAGCCTGCGTAAATAAATATGGAAATTTGCTGGCTGCTCCAGGCTTTGCTCCCTGGACGCCTGGGTGCATGTGGATCCTCACTCAGCACAGGCACCTGCAGAGACCTCAGAGGCTGCCCTGTGCAGGGCTCAGACCGACGTGGGCTGGGGGATGGCTCGGAGGTTTGCACAGGACCCAGGAGTGAAGCAAGGCGAGTTTCCAGCTGCAAACTTTAGCATGTTGGCACCGCAATGATCGAGGAGGAATTTTTCACCTATTATAGCAGCAGCAGAAGGCTGCAAAATTCAGTTGCAGATCTTGCTGTGGGAGGAAGAAAAGGCAGAGGGGAGGTTTTGAATCCTCTCATGAGATGAGTTGCTCCAAGAGTGAGTCCAACCTCCTTTCGTAATTACACCCAGCAATGCCTGTGTCCATGTCAAGTCTCCATCATTTAGAAAAAGCCCAAGGGTTGACTCCATGCCTCCCATTGCCAGAGGATCCAGCACACACTGGGAGGTATCAGTCATTGGAGAAGAAGCCAAGGCTGGGCAGCAATTCTGATTTCTGCTGGGAAATGGAGAAAGTCCTAGGAGTTTGAAAACCAGGAGCAAAGAAGCCATGGCGTGTTCTCTGGTACATGGTGGTGTCACACAGGAGGCCTGGGACGGGTTACCTTGCATCAGCTGCTCTGCAGCAACTGCCTGGGGACAGTATCTTACCCTCAAAAAAGAGGTGATAATTCAAAGCTGCTCGCTATGTTGTGGAGGAGGAATCAGGATTCATATCTAGTACCTGCTGTAGGAACAGCCGATGGTATCTCCACGGGGAGAGTGCATGGGAGAAGCCAGGGCTGTGAGACCCCAAACAGCCAGACTGCTCATACCCATATAGTGAACCCCTATAGGAAATGAGGTTCTTGGTCCTTAAAACTACTGGGACACCCCCTTATCCCTTGGGCAGAACATTTTCAGGGCCCTGACAGATCCTGCCTCCAGGCGCACCAAGAGCAACACAAACAGAGTGGGAAGAGAGAGTGCATTGGGCTAAAAGAATATGGTAAACCTCTTAGGGAAGGGAATGAAATGATTTTTCTCAAATAACCAACATAAGGATTTGAAAATGAACATCTCTTAGTATTAATTTAATTAAAGCAGCATGCTGCCTTTACTTATAAAGCTAGAAGAATCAGTCTGTTTAATGGGTTCTCAGCTAATCAAAAATTAATTAAGCGTTTAGTGGGGATTCCAAATCCCTGAATTGGATTTAAAGAAGCCTGTTTCCACATCTTTTTCAAGTGTTGCTTGTTTTACTATAACAGGAGACGTGTTTGATTGTGCAGACCTCCCATTATCCCTGGCTTGCAGGTGATCAGCCTTGAAATTCATTCTTGTTAGTTGATAGCTGCTCCATTCCCCGAAATGACTGTGACAGAGCATCACTAAGTCTCTGCCATCCCTAAAAGAGGGCTCAGAGCTTTCCTTTGAGCACTGTGCCATGCATCGCCTCGCTAGTTCACAGGTGATAAAGAATGAACAGCAGAGCGGGGCTGAGAATGGGGAAATCTCCCCTTTATTTCGGAGGCCTTTTGGTTATGCGGTGGGGAGCGGCAGTCCATTAGACAGGCTCCCTCCCTCCACATCTCTGCTTGCAGATGTCCTAATGCCTTTGCTCTCAGTAAATATTACCTATTGCACCCTTATTCCCTCTCTCGACCCCTTTCTCACCACTCTACAAGACAACGTCCACCACTGAGTGATGGAGTCCACTCGCACGCAGGCAGCAGCTACCATAGCCCAGTCCTGAGCTGGATGAAGACGACTTTCAACAGCAGTGTGTTTCAGAAATGCCCTTTACCCAGTCCTTTCTCTCCCTGCCCCTTGCCCCCACCTCTCCCCCTGCTCACCACCCATGTAATCCTTCTGTCTCGATGCAGAAAACAACCCCAGGTAGTGGATCCGGCTGAAAAGCAGCCCATCCATTGAAAAGCAAAAAAAATAAAATAAAAGGTATTTTAACTCCTATCGGATCTCCAATCCATTTCTCAGTGACAACAGCGGGGTGGGCAGATGGCACCCGTGAGGGAAGGCTGGTGCACAGGGGGTTGTGGTGCTGCCTGAGCCGGCTGCCTGCAATCACTGCTCATCAAACTGCACCCTGCGATGGAAACCACGTCCCTGAGACTACAGCTGGAGACGGCTCAATTTGCCTTTCATCTCTGGAGATCTTTTTTTTAGCTATTCAGCATGCTGACAATGTAAATAATACCAATAATATAAAAACATAAAAATGCATCAAGTGTCAGGCAGGATGCAAAATTTTTCTGCCTCTCTTTTCGGATGGGGGGTAAGGGGTAGAAACTTAATAATGCTCTACCAGAACCCCTTAAAGCACAACATCTTTGAAGTAGCAAACTGGCAAATACACTCAATCAATTATAAATGAAATAATCTTCTTAAAATATTAGAGATTTGGGTGCTAAGCAATACTGGAAGATTATGGAGAGAAAATCAGTTTTAGAGCTTCCTAAAGTGACAGAAAGAGAATAATCAGAAGAAATGGTGAGAAGTTTAAAACGATTATGTAGATTTGTGTCAGTGAAAATGTCCCAGCAATCCTTAGCCGATCTCTCGTACGCTGGAAATAGATTACGTTCAATCCTTTCTTAAAGGGGCAGGTTTCTTTCAAGTGTGGGGGTGGTTTAATTTTTTTTTTTTTTTTAAATTTTTCTAAGCACCTTTGCATTATTTTTAACCTCCAAATGATGCTGGGCCCAAGGGCATGTCTGTGTTTCTTTGCTTTGCTGTACTGGAGGTGCACACACTGGAGCAGGGTTTGGGGTACACTGGTGGGTATGGTGATCCCTGTCTTCACCTTGCAGCGTGACACCCCGTACAGAGCAGCCACCAGCTGGAAAGAGATACAGACCCTGAGATACCTACAGGAGCAGGGCACTTGGTTCTTCTTCTGCTTGGGCCAGGCAGACATGGAAAGATCACATCAAAAAGAATTGGTTTTCCCCACTGGAAAACACCTCTGAAATCAAGATTAGATCCATCCTGACAGGGAACAAAAGCTTCTTGGATGACCCTGGAAAACCGAGGTACCCAAGTTTGAGCAAGACTCATTCCCTGTCTTCCTGTGGCACAAAGCAGCACCAAAAGGCGAGAACAGAAACCCAGGAAGGGAACAGGAGCACACAAGGGGCAATTTGACCCTGGTTTTGACACAAGCAGGTTATGGAGAATCTGCACTGCGTTTCCTTTTGTTGCTGTTGCAATTAAGATCCTGAAGATCCTGTCTGATCCTTCACGGGCTCTGCATTTCGCATTTACAGCCTCACCGCAGATTGTTGGAATAACTTGGAGCTTACCCTTCACACACCCATATGCTTTTTAACACAACCTCCAAATACATCCCCAGCACAAAGGACTACATGACCTGGAAAACAGCTATTCCATACAATCGCCTTCTTTGCTTTCACGACGCCACTTGGGTTTGAGATACAAGCTCAGGAGACCTCGTGCCCCCAGGTGTGATGCTGGCATGGATTTCGGGAGGAAACTCCTGGAGCCAAAAAAGAAGGGCACGAGCCCATCAGCCCCCCAGGACCTCAGTGCTGGGGTTTGCAGTCAGAAGCAACAGAATAATTCAGAGGAAGAAATTAAAATAGGAAAAAGGTACATCAATATCAGGGCTGCTTTTAAAGATGGTGCAAGTAAGCCGAGGGGTTGGTGAGAGCTGTTGTTAATTGGTAGCAAAGGAGAGGAGGCTGTCTCCGGGGAGAAGTAGGTAATGTAGGTAATCTTCAGAGAGGATTTGCCTAAAGAGATGGAGGTTTGGGAATGGAAATTCCTGGAGTCAAGCGGAGGTGGAAGAGGAAGATGAAATCTGGTTTGTCAACAGCCAGCAAGAACATGTGGAGCCACCAAAAATCAGCCAGGCTCTCTAAGAAGATATTGCTGCCTTCACTTAGGACCCACACATCAGTTCACCTCTGGAGTCATGGATATTTTCACTAGGGGAAAAACGCTTTTTTTTCTAAATCAGATATTTTTAAGTGCAAAAAAAAAAAGTAATCTTTTTTTGACAAAGTGCTTTTTTTCACTTAAACAGGAAAAACCTTTATTCTCGTGTTTGGGCTTTTTTCCTCTCATCTGCTTATTGTTTTCCCTACCTTTTTTGCCCTTACTTCCTCCTTTCCTGAGGGCCTAAGTGAAAAAACAAAGATAGAAAAATATTCCCAAATAAAAACCTTTCCTAGAGGTGCTTGCAAAAGGTAAAAGTGAAAAGCTTTCCTAAAAATGCTTGTAAAAAATAAAAGTGAGCACAAAACATAGGATTTTTAAAAGGCCCTGTTTTTCAGCACCTCTAGCACTGGAGGTGTTTTTCGTTGGGTTTGGGGGAATTTGGGGGTTATTCCAAGTTATGGCCACTCTCTGTGCTGCTCTCCCCCTGAACGCCCATGGCTGCTGTGGTCTCGCCATCTACAGCAGCTTCCTCAGAGCAACTTCATCTAATCCCAGCTCTCCCCGGGGATTCAGACAGTCGGAAATAACAGCCCTTACCTGTCGCCGATGGAGAGGGTAAGCAGAATTAGCTAATGTTTGTAAAGCTCTTAGCAGATGACAGTGCTGTTGTATGGTACTACTCCCATATTATAGCTGGATGCTGCTTGATAGTCAGGCATGGAATCAATTTTTGAATAATGGATATTAAAAACGTCAACTATGACACCCAGCCATAATGCCTGCCATGCGCTGAGTGCCTATATATTGTTTCACACACTTAATATACAGTGGAGGCACTGTAATTACTCCTTGCTAATCCCCACACTTTATAATCTGCCCGTACGTACAAAACCTGGCCGCCTCTTCCCACCTCTCCGCAAAGATTTCAGAGCACAAGCTGCACCTAGCTGTCACTGCGCTAAGACACCAATATTTTTTTTCCCAAAAATATTGTGAATTGCCAAGCAAAGATTTACTAATTGCACTTATCCAGATCTCCAGACCTGCTCTCAGCCTGCATCTATTACTGGCAGTCACTTAGCATCAGTGGGATGGAACAAGTTGT
This sequence comes from Balaeniceps rex, assembly GCA_013401315.1. Classification (NCBI taxonomy): domain Eukaryota; kingdom Metazoa; phylum Chordata; class Aves; order Pelecaniformes; family Balaenicipitidae; genus Balaeniceps; species Balaeniceps rex. The sequence continues at coordinate 43,796 of VYZW01018670.1, read as the reverse complement.
CTATCCAGAGAGTGAAAGGCAGAGCTTTCTTTGCAGAGGCCCTCAGATAAATACCATCAGGCATGATGCACAAAGGAAATATGTTTATTTGAAGCATAAGCTGTGGGAAATGTGGGCATACAGGGCTCAGTCTCACTTAGATTTAGCCATCTGAAAACTGAACGTGGAGTCTAAACAAATCTAGGCAAGTTGTCCCGACTTTGTTTATAGTTACTTGGGCTTTGAGCCAACTTCTGCTGTCAGTCTTTCCTGTCAGTTTAGGGAGATTCTCCCTGTTTCTGTTAGACCCATCCACCAATATACATGAGGGGTAGGTGAGGTCGGGACAGGGACACTGAGTAGCTGGGAAGTGACCATGAATATCCCCAGGCTGGGAAAGATGAACCTTCTCACTAACAGAAATAGTTTGAAACAGTCCTTCCAGTTAGAGCAGAGGGGCCTGAAACAACCAAACTAAGCTTCAGGTAGAGCTTGGTGGGATGATGGGAGGGATAACAGAATAATTTAGATGGGTAGGGACTTGTCTAGCCTCTAGTACAGCCTCCTGCTCCAAACAGGGACCACTTTGAGGTTAGATCCAACTTCAGTGTTATATCAGGTTGCCCAGAGCCTTGTCCAGCTGAGCTTTGCACATCTCCAAGGGTGGAGATCCCGCAGCCTCTCTGGACCCTTTTACAGTGTTGACAACAGACTGCACAACGTGGTGCTTGCACACAAAGAAAGATGCCCAAGAAGCCGGAATGTCCCAGCCTGTACTTCTGCAGGGCTCCTTCTCCTTCAGAAGCCCAAACCACTGGGTGTGGGAGAAGGTGGTCAGAGAAGGAGCACGGCTGTTCAGAAACCCTTCGCTGCCAGGTGGTGCACCCTTCCCTGTTGTACATGGTCTTCCTAGAGCAAGGCTGTGCTGGCCTCGAAGACCAAGGCAATGCAGAGACATGCATCTTTTGCTGGATTTTTGGATAGGCCTTTAAACTAATGCATGAATGGCAGGGATGGCAGTGGAAGGGGAGGGAAAGGGGAGAAAGCCCAAAATATCAGCCTCCATCTGCTTCTGTCCAGCTCACCTGACACCCCCAGTCTGCTGCAGGAAAGGGGTTGTGCATCTGTCATCCCTTCGGAAAAGTCCCCATCTCTCCTCCCAGTCCTTCTCCATCTCATTGCCTCCAGGCAGCAGCAGAGGCTGCGGAGAGACTGCTATTAGGGAGTATAGCTTTATTAATTAGATCCAGACCCAGTTTCCTCACAGGAGAAGGAAATTACCTGTGCTTGAGCTGAGCGGGAAAAGCCTCTTTTCTGCTCTTATTGCACATTTCATCTCCCCCTCCACCCGTGGGTTTTGTGCTGCGGCAGGACCACTGTGTGGTCAGATCCTGGCTCCCGGATGGAGCTGGGGCTCTGAGACACCCCTGCCCACCAGACGGGACACCACAAAGGGGGAAATGCTCCCAGAGCCAGCTTCAAGAGCTGCAGTAACAAAAGGGACTTTCTGCCAACAAGGAAAAAGAGGGAGAACTTTGATGGGATGGTGGCTGGATTTTACCCCTCAAGCTCCATCTCGGACAATTCCCCACTCCTTGAAAACATTAGGACTCAAGTGAGGTCAGATATGCCACCATAAATCAGGCAGAGCCACAACGCTGATGGCCTGAGGGCTCAGATATAAAAGAAAGGGACCTTGAGGTAGCCTTTGCTCATGGTCACCCTAGATATAAAACCCCAGCTGGCTTTAGGAAACAACCTGTGGGTGTCATGCATGGAAACACCATGGAGCTACCACCTCTGTCTCAAAGCAGGTGTTTACTTACACATCATAGGGGTAAACTGAGGCATAAGGCAGTGGAGGAGGAACCAGAAGTTGGACCTGAAGCCTGAGGGCTTCATCTGCAACCTTTCTTTTCAGTGGAATTGCTTGGATTTTTGTTAGGGGCAGTTAGGGGCAACCCAGGTATAGACTGGGGCCCCGGGGCGCTGCACGCTGACACAGCAGACAGCCCGTCCCTGCCCAAGTGCCTCTCATTCCCCCGCCATACTGATGGAGCAGGGGTCAGAGAATAGAGAAACCTTCTGTTTGCAAGAAAGTCACAGTTTAAAAAGAAAAAACACATTTACAAGCCTGTGCAAAATGTGCCGCTTCTGCACATGCTTTGCTCTCCATGTTCAGCCTCTGCCTCCTTAAAGTTTCTGATGGGGTTAGCCCAGAGCTGCAGCAGACTGACACCACTGGGTCTCGGTTCACAGCATCTGAGGTTCCAGCTTGCTTTATTTTAAACCTAGGGAAGACTGGGGAAGCAGGCTGATGCCCAGCCACTTGAGATTAACGATATCAGCTCCATGGCTCCTTGCACACACACGGCACGGCTGCTGCCCACTGCGCCGGGAGCCAGCCGGGACCTGCGCCAACCCTCCACGCACAGACCCGGCATCGCGGCCCCAGAGCTCTGCAAACCGACCAAGACAGGCAGCATGCCGGTGTGAAACGGCTCTGAGCCCAAAACTCGATTATTGCTTAACTTTCCTGCCAAGCCTCCAGGTCCCTCTGTGCTAAATCATTCCCCATCGATCTGTTCCCATTATAAAGCTCCTGTCCCCCCCACGAGCATGCGACTCCATACGACTCGACTTCCAGCACAATTGAGCTCGGACCCTAAAAATCAATACTGCAGCAACCCAAGGATCAGAGGCCAATGAGGTCTTTAACAAACGTGTCTGGTGCTCTTGACTTGAGTAGGCTTCAGCCTACTTTGAGGTCCTTTCTGATCCATCATGGGTTTGTTCAAGTTGTCATAAAGCAAATTTGCAGTCATTGATCTGGGCAGAATGAAGTTGTGAATATCAGATGGGGGAGGGAGGGAATAGAATAACCCTAGAGAAAGAGTTTTAATAGCTTATAGGCAACACATGTCTGAGCCAGAGGAAAGCAAATTAGGAAAATGCAAACGAAATAAGCTTTTGCTATTTTTTTTCCCTCTGGAGAGGGAAGCTGCCTTGGCTCTTAAGAAAAACAAAAGGAAACAATAAATATTATTAACTATAATATAGGGCTGGGTTCTTTCTAGTGGGTGAGGGCTGTGGCTACATATACTTGAGATATTAACTGTAGACCATCTTATATAAGGATAACTTATAAATACACAGAAAATAACAGGTCAGATCCTTCTCTGCTATGAAACCATGTGGCTGTGCTGAAGCCAATTCAGCTCCTGCCAGCAGACAGGACCCAGGGAAACTCATTTCAGAGCAAAATAACTGAAGAGGGAGGAAAGTTGCTTTCCATAAAGTGTGATTCTGATGACAAATGACCCAACCACCTGCAAAATGTATTAACAAGGCTTCGCTATGCAACAAATTGCACAGAAGCCAATTGAATTTAATATAAGGGTCATTCATCTCCCTGGCTTTTTGTTACTTTTAATTCAGCTCCAAATCTTTTTGGAACTCATTAAATGAAGCATAATCAAAATTCACATTTCTGCACCTTTTCTTTTAAGTCCAAATCAGGACCCTAGATCCAAACACTCCCACCTTGGCTCAGTTCTGTTTTCAGAGCCACCACCCATCCTTTACAAGGATAAAGCTATTCCAAGGTTTGAAGATCACTTAGAAATGGGGATCCAGACTGGGATTTCTTGTGCAGGAGATGTCCACTTACTTTCACATTACCTAAAACATTGTCATACTCAGAGCAAATACAAACTGTTCACTGAGCTTTTAGTGGCAGGTCTGGAAAAGGAGAAGCAGCCAGCAAACCAGGAACCCTCCTGAGCTCTGCTCCTGCAAGCCCCAGGGAGACGAGCAATCCTTGCCTTCTCCCCACAACCTTTCCCCTGACATTTTTCAATTGGCCTGTCACGATATTCAAGCCAGGTCCCAGTTATAACCCCTCTGGGCTGTAATGGTTTGGTCCCTGCCGTGCTGAGCTGGTGGACTCCCGGCACCCATCACTCCCACTGTGATGCTGCAGCAGCAGAGCTTAGCCAGGCAGTGCCCAGGGTCATCTGTCCTCTCCCTGTCAGTAGCTCTCACTACTCTCCCTGGCTGGCCAAATCCCCTCCCCATCCCTCTGAATAGCTCAAGATATGAGAATCTGCAGCCTCCTCCAGACGGAGCAGAAGCAGGGACAGGTGAGCAGCTTCCATGCAGAGATTACCCTGACAGTGGCGGGAGCCACCAAGTACTGAGGAAAGAAATGGGAAGGGAGCTATCGCAAGTATATTGGAAAGTAGGGGCTCCCCAAATAATTCAGCAATGGAGTCATCGTCGGTTACCCCATTGATAATTTCATTCCCCAAACTTGTGCACCCACGTGCATCAGTACAGCTGCAAGGGGCGCGCTGTCTCTGTGCAAACCATGCTGTGCTTATCACAGCCCCCGTCTCCCCGCTCCTTTCCAGGTGCGATTCAAAACCGTTTGGTACCTCAGGGTATCATGGGCTTGCTCCATCCTCTCACCTGATCTCCGACTAGCAGCCTCTGTCTGCCCGCGGCTTTCCCTGTCACTCAAGATTTGTCCCTTAAGAAGTCCCAGTGAAACTACCCTCGGGTTCAGTCGTCACTGGTTAGGCCCAGAAATCCCAGTCCAAGAAAGCATTTCAACTTTTCTCCCGTCACTCACCATGGCTGAGTAGTGGCAGGATTGTCCCTTTTACAGGAAAACCCATGATTTCATTTTTCCTGCCAGTCCAAACTGTAATGAAAACAAAAAGCACGGAAATTTCGCATGCTGCTCTTCCCTACAGAGTGAAAGTGAGTTAAGGTGGATGAAATTAAGTTTCCTTTCCAATTTTGTTCACATTTTTCACAGAATAGTTTTGGTTTGATGTTTATTTTAAACAAAAACATGAAAACAGTCTGTTCTCTCACTTGTGTATTAATGAGACTAAAACACATTTTCCCCTCTGACCCGTTCTCCGCTAAAACCTTTTGTTCTTCTCATATCAGCATTATCCAGTGAAAACAGGCTCAGAGAGAAATTCCAGCTGGGTGCGTTTGCATCTTTGCACACTTGGCCATTTCCAGGGAAGTCAATAGGGCAACGCAGCAATTTAAGCACTTCTCTGGAACGGAGCTGCGGTTCCTACGCTGTCCCCGTCTCTGTTTCATATTGCGGTGATGGAGGAGCGAACAAGACCTCCATTCCCGATGAACAGAGAGAATCAAGGTTTGCTTTCACCACCCTTGATCCATTTGTCTGAAAACATCCCTCCCTTGAATGCATTCCCCTTTAGAGTCATCTTTCCTCAATTCAAATTGCTCCTTAATTCCTCCTTTTTGAGCGCACCTGACTACAAGCTTTTCCTCATATCCATCAGTTCTCGTGCTCACCGTAATAGTCTGCATGAATGTTCGCTTATATTACTGCTGCTTCCAAGTTATGCTGCCTCCACCTTGTACTCTCTGCTCCATCTCCATCTATCGCTTTACCCCGCTGCCCGTCTGAGAGCGGCTGCACACACTTCTGCAAAGCGTTATCTCATTATTTCAATTCTATCTGCTAAAGCGTTTGGAGAGACAGTGTATTAAAGACACTATATAAAAATAAATTGAATCGAGAGGAAATCTATATACCTAAAGTTGTAAAAAGGAATAGTCTCCGGTGATGACTCCATTTCCAGCAACGGCATTGTAACAAGCCGGAGCCCATCTCCCGGCTGAATTTTAAATAGATCTGCTCAAATTGAGCAGAGCTGGCCAGGCTCGCAGAGCTGAGGGCTGTGTCCCGGAGAGCAGGGCCTCGGGGAGGCCTGGGAGGGGGCACAGGGAGCAGGGGACCAGTGCTGCAGCCCAGTATGACCCCTGCCCAGGCTCCTCTGGACCACTGACCCACCAGCACAGTTTGCCCAGCTCAGCTGGGAGCTGCACAGAGGGGCATGCTGCCTCTCGTTCAGCCAGTCCCTTGGGCATCACTCCCCCCATTTGACATTCCCTCCGTCACTGAGGTAGCTCCATGGTGCAAGCCCTGGTAGCTGCCCCTGTTTTGGTCACAGAAACACAGCCCAACCTTCCTCCCTTTGCAGTCTGCCTCAGCAAAGGAGACAGGCACAGTCCTTACATGTGGAAAAGCAAGAGACTGGAGGTTTCGGATCTTCTACAACCACAAGGTACTAAAATGGGCTTGACGCTTGGCTAAACAACTATAAGGCAAGAACTTGGGTTTGACGAGCGGTCCAACAGGGACCCAGGTGCAGGTTTCTGGGCCACACCACCAACCCAGAGCCAAAAGAGGCTGATGCAGTTCCCAGGTCTATAAGCAGGGAGGAGAGGAGGGATCTTATCTCTGCATTGCGGAAGAGAGCCCTGCTGGGCTGTGGAGCAAAAAGGATCAGAGGTCCCAGTAAGGGACTTAGTAGAAAACAGTTCTACACAATGAAATCTATGACAGGGCTGACAAACCCATCCCAGAAATTTTGGGGGCACCCCCATGTAAAATAACCTCTCTGCAATAAAGCTGTGCATCATGGTCTTAGCTGAGCTATGGTCTGCGAGGAACCTTTCTAATTCCTTATTACTGTAACTCTGAACTCTCCTCTGCACCCCTGGGAATCTGTAAGATACAGAACCAGGAAGGCTTTGCCCAGCTGGTTTGTTCTTGTCCTCACAACACCCAGATCTTCACCAGTAAGTGACGGGAAAGGAAAAACCGTGCCATGAACTTGTACGCTGCAAGAATGGGCCAAGTCACGGTCCAGATACTCTGCAAGACAGGAGGCGATCCATGGGGAAGACTTTCTGTCAGTCCGTCCCAGAGCCCTTCTCCCTAATTAATTCATCATTTGTCTATTTGGGGGAATGGCTCAGCTGAAATGACGTCTTTTTCAAGTTAAAAAAAGAAGAGAAAGAAAGGAAATCTGACTTACGTCATGGGTTCCTCCACCCCTCCTGATTCAGAGTGTTCTCAATTCTCTATTTCTTGCTTTACAACTTTTAATGTTAGCATTTGAACAAATAAAAGGAAACACTTGCCTCCCAATAATTCAAATCAAAATGGTAAGAAGTAAAGCAGAATTTTTCATTACACCTGAACCAAGGCAACTACGTCACTTTCTCTGTTCAGGAAGATTTTGGTTTTCATTTTTCTCTTGGTCCTGGTTCAGAATCATGTCTCAAAAGAAATGTTCCCAGCTGGAAGAAATATTCCCCCAGCCTTGCACGGTGACAACCAGCACCCATATAATGCTGTTGCAAAAGAGGAGGGACCTATAGCCAACCATGGGATGCTTCCAGCACCTTACACTACCCACAGCCCTGAAGATCGATGTCTTGACAATGTGTCCCCAGCATCATTTACACTCTCTGTCTTCCCGGGACATGAAGCTTGGTGCCAAAAATATGTTTGCCATTCTTTGACTTGTTCAGGGAGCAACTAGTTGTTACCTGTATCCCATGTGTTGAATGGCCGAATTCAGTGGCTTTGCTCAGGTGGTGAAATTCAGACCCGTGAATTTCTCAGGAGTCCTGTGTTTTAATGGAGATATTAAATCTTCCAAACTGTAGTGAGGGAACCAGTGGAGTAGGCTATAAAGTGGCAAAGCATCTCTCCCAGAAAAGCAACCTTTGCAAGTCTGGATCGCAGCTAATGCCAAAAAAAAAGTAGTAATAATAACCCAAATGTCTGGAGGAATTTCTCCTCCCTATCTTCCTCTCTTTCCAGCTCATTATTTCTTTATAAGGCTCATTACTAGCAGGTCTGAGGCTTGGGCACTGACCCACGAAGGCCTGGAGGGAAGAAAGCTTTCAAATGCTGTCAGACCCAGCTGGACCGATGGAAGAGAGATGCAGAGAGGCAAGCGAGGTGACAACCAAAGGGACGGGTTTCCTGGGGCCCTGCGTTGGAAATGGCAGGATCAGGCTCTACTAGCAAGTGCCTGGCTCTGCACAGCCTCAGCATTTCAGCTTCACTGGAAATACGATTTTCCAGTATGCCAGACCCTGAATCCAAAGGGGATTTACTGAAATCCCAGTGGAAGAACTTTAAATGAACAACGTCCAACAAAAATCATTGGTCTTTTTTGGAGGACTTGAAACCTCCTAGAGGACTGCAGTGATGGTAGCCTGTTTGCATTCATATTCATGTGAGAGCTGGAAAGGTTCTCATCCTCATTTTGACTGTGTAGCCCAAGCTTTTCTGCTAGAGCCTCCACTTCTTTCCCCAGTTTCTCTCTAGACCCATTACCCTATTTCCTTGGCTGAATTTCCTCCTTGCAATACGCCCCTGCCAGCTTGTTTCAGTCCGTGGTGTTGATCCTCCTTGTAGTGGAGGTTGTATCTGCTTTTTTGCATTCAACACCACACCGCAGCCCTTCTTGCTTCTGAATTTTGGTTTGGCTAGCAAGTGAGGGGCAACACTTAACTGAGTTTGCAGCTGAGTAAGCCTTTCTACTGTGAACTCTCAGGAGAGAAAATTATCTCCTAGTGGTCTACAAAATGCCTCAGAGAAGGGACCGCAACAGGTTGGTGGAAAAACACTGTAATAAATAACATGCCTGATGGTCATAACAGGCAAGTGAGGACATATGACATAATCGGGGGATAATAAAGAATCTCACCAGGCTTTCAGGAGCGTGGGGCTCGAAGAGACACAGAGCAACAAGCCAATGCCACTGCCAGGCTCTTTCCTCACTGCCAGGAGTGAAACAACTTCATTCCAGCCACTGAGAAGTGGTTTGGAAAGCCTTGGATATATTCAGGGAGAAAATTACCTGTCAAAAGAATGATAAAGCCACAGTGTGCTTTGGTACTGGAATCCATTTGTTCTGACTGGTGATGGGGAAGAGCTCAGGCTGCATCACTTTCCTCTGCTAAGTCTTTTGCTGCTGAAAGGATGGATGCAGGGGAAAGCATTAAAGAGTAGCGTCCACATTTATAGCATGGTGAGATGTGTTATTGAATAGCTCTTTTTTTAGAAGTATGCAATCCTCTGTATTGCCATACTTAAGGTTAAATCCATGCACGTGTCTGCAAGCCTGAACCCACAAGTAGGGACTGACGTGGCTCTTGGTGTGGCAGTGACAAGGGAAATGTGCCACATACACAAAGCAAACCACCAACAGTCATCACTTGTGCTAGAAAAAATCAGGGCAAATCACATCCATTTACACTGTGCCCAGGAGCACCTCTGTAGATGACCCTACACACGTTTTTGGAGGCAGTTGGGATGGTTGTGCAGTGTGGGTCACGTACTCACAGAAGTTAGGATGGAAGGCACTTTAAGAGGTCACTTGTTCCCATGTTTCTCCCCTGCTTTAGCCAGTGATGCAGCGCTGATAGATGGATTTTGCCCATCTTTTCATCTAGATACTGTTGAATTAGGAGGACTGCAGCAAGGGGATCAAGGGAAGTTATCATCTCCTCTGCTCAGTGTTGGTGAGGCCACAGTCTGGGATCTGTGGGTCAAGAGGGAAAAGGGGTTTGGGGCATATCCTACAAGGAGAAATGAAGGGAGGTGAGCTTGTTTAGTCTGTCAAAGAAGACTAAGGGGGGATCTAACGCTGCTTACAGCTAACTGGAGGTGGTTAGAAAGACAACAGAGCCAAAACATTTCTCAGCAGTGCCAAACAATGTAACATAGAGCAATATCCACAAACTGTGGCTTGGGACATTCATGTTGGACAGCAGAAAACAACTAAATACCATGCAGGTCGTGCAACACTGGGACAGGACACCAGACATAGGGGATCTCCATCCTTGGAGGTGTTCAAGCCCTAGCTAGAACAGCCTGACCTGGCGCTGGCAACAGCCCTGCCCTGGATGGGAGGTTGGGCTGGATACCCCAGAGGTGTCCCAGCTCCATCCCAGGATGGCCCTAATTGTCCCTTTCTCACTGCCAGGCCTGGTGTGGCCACCTGCAGTGTGGTGCCAGATGCCCTACTGCAAACAGCTGGGGATCCTCTGAGCAATCCTGTGGGACCTGGGGACAGGGACAGATGGGAAAGGGATTATGTCACGCCTCTAAATCCTCTTCGTGGGTATGCCTCACTGGTCAGGCATACCTATGAAATACTTACCTAATCCATTCCCCTGGACACCAATAAGGTGCTTGAGGACCCTCTGCAGATCCCATGTGTCTGTTACATGCATGCTCTCCTCCATCAGCCTACAGCTGCAAGCCCTCCCATCCTCCCAGCTAATGAACTGTTTGAGGGCGACTGGTAAAATGAAACCTTTGTACCCCACATGCATTAGGAGAGAAATGAAAATGCTACTATCATTCTTCCACACGAGAAGAGTGACAAAGGAAGACCTCTCTCCCCACCCTTCTGGGTACTGCCTAGATTTTCCAGCAAGGTCGCAGTAATAAGCAATCAGCTGATTGAAATGCCGCATTTCAGCCAACCAGGAGAATAAGCGAACTTTCTATCAGGATTCTCCACAACAGAGCACTCGTTGTGATAAATGAACTGGAGAACAAGACAAATGAATATAACCTACTACTGTGCATGGATTCATCAACTCAGAGAAAGCTTCTGACAGAGAGAGAGGGAAGGAAAAGACACTGCACAGGGAGCTTTGGTAGGAGGAGGCACACAGGAAGGTTGCACTGAGCTCCTAGGAAGTGCATGGGTCGAAGAGGAGACCTCTGCTAAGTGCCCGTGCAGAGGTGGCCACAAGCTTATGGGGACAAAGTAGGAGCCTATTGGGCTGTGGCTACTCAGAACTTTTGTTGGGCAGAAGGGAACTGCACCACTTACATGACAGCTCCTTGGTGTCTAATCTTGACTCCCAGATGTGTGCAAATTGATCAGACCAGCCACGACAGGGCGATTCTTGAGCAGGCATAAACATACGAAAACCCCAAGCAAATTTCCTGCATGATCCTGCTGTTCTCCAAGGGGAGCTCTTGGACGACAGGACCTTCACCCGTGGATATACTCTTCCTGCTTCACATGTACCATAGACAGGATCACAGTCTGTGGTTCCTTCACCTGGTATAAAACACTTTTTAATCCAGAAGACAAAGATGTGACAACATCCAGGACTGGCAGCTGAAGTCAGCAAGGCTCAAACCAGTGAGAACGTGCAAATCACTAGCAGTCAGGGTAATTAGCCACTGAAATGGGTTACTAAGAGCTGGAAGGAGTTCTCTATCACTCACCTTCTTCACTGACAGTCACGAAATCAGGAGTGGAAGCTTTCTAAAAGACAAGGCCAATCTTGGCCAACAAATGCTGGGAGAGGTTCAGGAAGGAGGGGGAAGACTTTTTTATGGGGTGACCCTAGAAAATTGCAGCAGACCTTGCTGGCTTTTTAGATGTAATGCTGGTGACTCCCATTGTGCCATTCTGCAGTGTCCAGCCAACAAATGGAGCTAGCAAGGAGTCAGATTCAACAGGAGAGTACGAGAAACCATTGAACTTGCCTCTACTTCCAGGACTAAACTTTTGTCCGATGTCTGTGTTTTACAAAGAAATTCAAATTCATATCATTGTAGCTCTTAGGGTGATTTTTTTCCCCTTCCTTAAGATGTAAAAATAGCCTGCAATGAGACTTTGTTTAAAGCCATGGAGTTAATTTTCTATAATAATTGTGAACAGTTGGAGTTTTTCTTTCTTCAAGCTCAAGGGAGAAGCATGGACAGATTTATTAATGATGTCCCCCTATGTGATTGATGGGCTGTCGAACAGGGAAACTTCACACCTGAAAAAACCTGAAACAAGAACACATACCAAAAATAACGATTGTGCCTGGTACCTCTGCAAGTCTCTCTGTAGTGACTTGTGGCCAAACCTTCCCAGGGGCTTCTCTACCCCAGTAGCTCCTCTATCAGTTCAATGCTGTGCTCTGTTCTTCTGTTGCTACAGAGCTAGATACGCTCATGGCATCACAAATACAGTGATGGATGATGTGAGAGAATAGAGATTGTCTCTCCAAAAGAGTGAGCAGGCAGAGACGAGATTCCCTCTTGGGATAATTGTCTTAGAGTACGCTCCAGCACAAGTGTCCATCAGAGCAAACGGGACTCACACACGTGATTTCCACACATACACATAGTGATGGGTGGGTAAATCTTAACTCTAGGTACATCCCTTTCACCATCATTGGTAACAGGTATCTGATATCAGCCACACTGAGATTTTCCAGTCTCTAGAACAGATTACACACCTCTGCTCCAGAAAGCACCGGCAGCTCTGAGTTCAGGTTGGGTGAGTAAGGGTATGATAGCCCTTGTCTTTGTTGCTTGGTGTCCACCAGCTCTCTATCCTGAAAGCATCTGCTGTCTCATTCATTTCCCAAGTCCTGTGGGTATTGGGTGCGAGCAGCAGGAAGCCTGGGGCAGGCACTGGTGGCTACAAGATGACTCCAGCACGTTCAGCTGGATCAAAACCTTCTTACACAAGGGATATGCAGATGTTCTGGCAGGATGACTGTGTGGTTCTTAATTCATGTATAAATACCGGCCCTCGTGTAGTCCAGAGAAACGCACCTCTGACGTGCTGTTGCATTGATGAGTTCATGGGCCTATAGCCTTCCCACTTGCAAAGGAAACCAGGCAGCAGCATGAGCAGGAGGGAAACTTGTCCAGCTGGAGCAGGTCAACAGAAAAAAGGGTTTGATCCCTTCCCTTATAGAGACTGCACCCACATGGACAGACAAACCAGGCTATTCGCTGTGCCTCTGCCTCCTTTCCCAACAGCCATACACCAATGGGTAGAACACAAGATGACCAGAGTCTCCAAGAAACACCTTGGTCTCAATTTCTGCCATTTGTTTGAGCTCTTCTTTCTGCAGACATTTGCTTCACTGGTGTATTCCTTCTCTGAAATACCAGGCAAGCACTTTCTTGACACAGTTGGGATGAATTTTTCACAACGCTACTCTATTGCCTTGGTCAACAAGGTCTTATGGAACACCAGCACACCCCCAGGCACCAGGAGAGCCAGGAGTGCCTCTAGGGGCACCCAGGGTAACTACTGAAAGGCACAAAACCTTGTGAAGTCTCATAAGTGAAATGAAGAAGCACTGGGAACTATCTTAGCATGTGATAGGAGTGAGGAAAAGCTCAAGCCTTACCCACTGATCACAACTTCTGCTCCAACAGCAAAAATAATCTGTTTTAATAATCTTAATAATCTTTCTCTAGTATCCTTTGTCCATATGGCTGGTAATCTGGCTTCTTAGGAATGAATTATAAAAAAAAAATCCTCAAATAGGGATCTAATGGCTTAGCTCAGAGAATCAAAGAAATTAGAGGCAGAGAAGCCCTATCAGGCCACTTAGTCTTCCTTACCCTCCAGGCCTCCTTCCATCAGGGTTCTGCTGGGCTGGAGTGACAGTGTCCGATCAGACCCCCGAGTGGAAACCGTGTCCTCTTCCCAGCTCTTCCACAGCCTCCCGTCACTGCAGGCACTTCTCTCACTGCCTCATTTCTCCTCCCACTTATTAAGACTACATTTTCTTCAGGACAGCCACTGTCCCTTACAATGAGTTTACACACTGCCCAGCAAACAGGGACCATGATCAGGGGCAGACCCTTCCCATGCTGTGCCAACAGTGACAATGAAGTACAAAATCCTCCTGCAGGCTCTTCCAGGGCTTACCAAGGTCTTAGAGGGGAGCCACAAATGTTTATTTCCGTCTCCCTTTAGCATAGGATGTGGGCAAGGAGGGAGCTGATCCAGCTGCCCTCTGATGCAAATCAGCACAGCCCACTGACATTGCTGACATGACCCTGGTCTGATGAGAGGATCTGGCTGAGGCTGGAGGTGTTGCTGGAAGGAGGAAGCTCATATCTCCTCTAATTTTATTTGCGAAGATTCATCCTGACCAAACCAGAGTCACCCTGGCCATACTGACACACAGAGAGCAATACCAGAGTGCAAATGGGACCTTGTGGAGAAAGCAGGGGCTGCGGATCCCTGGCCTGCTGGTGGTCTGCAATGGGCTTTTAATTTATTTAACCACTGGTAAACAGATGTAATCAACATAACCTTCCCCATCTCCTTTGGCACCACATCAGAGCCACAGGCAAGCTCCGCTGGGGACCGGCCGTCACATTGGGATGAGACTGTGAAGCCTTGAGGTTATGAGACCACTGCTGTGAGTTTTGCCCAAATCTTTACATGCCCAGTTGGTCTCAGCAAGACACCATTAACTTACAGAGGAAGAAGAAAGGAGCCCCATCTGGAGCTTAGAAAGCACAAATCTGCCATTCTCTCTTCGCAGACTGGGGCTGTCTGAACAGAAGGTAAAGGTTGCAGGGAGATGCTTTCATAGAGAACAATGCATGGGAAACGCAGAGACAATACGCTTTTCTCTTTCCACCCCCCTAACTATTTCTCTGCAAGAGCAGGTACCTAAAATCGAGAGCAAAGAAAACTGCAAGTTAGGAACATCAATTCTGCTTTCAACAATTCTTCCCGCTCTCTTCTCTGAGCTAATAAAGATTTTGCAGTATTGCACCAGTCCAGCATTACCAAGTCCTCTGATCGAGGAAAATAAAATCTACCCACACTTGGATTTTGTATTGCAGCAGCCAAAACCATAAAACACACATCGGCAACAGTCAGTGCAGGCAGTGAATTACATAGTCTTACTCTTAGGGGAGCTCCGGGTGCAGGATTTTAAAGGATTTTAAGGAAGTAGACGGTCAGAAATGCTGAAATCTGAGTGTTTTCTTTCCCTTACAGAAGCTCTCCAAATTCACAATAGATCTGTTTGTCTGCTCTGCTCTGAATAAATCAGCAAATAAAGTTATTTTTCTCTTTTTTCTTTGGCCTATTTGCAAATCTCTGCATTCTGTACTTATTTTTGAAGAGTGAAAATTTGCCAGTCAGTTCTGAAAACAAATCAGGTGCTATGAGTCCTTTTTCTCCTGCTCGGCATGTCTGAGGGATGGGTGCCCGAGATGCATAACAGCTGCTTTAATTCCAAATAGGAGAGAAAAATTTCCTGGCCAGAAGAACATGCCCTGATTTCCTCAGTTGCTCTACATCTGGGAGGCCCAGCCGCTCCTTGGAGTGGCTTAAGAAATTTCTGCCGCTCCATCCCCCCATGCTGATCAGCCAATTGATCCGGGCTGAAATCTGTCCTCAAAAAAAAAAAAAAATGCAAAGGAGGAGGGCATTTTTAAGCTCCATTGTTTTGGTCACTGAGACAACAGCAGTGCCCCAACGCTCTACGGGGCAGGCAGAGACGGGAGGGTAGGCAGGGAGGAAGATGACTGCCTCCCAAGCCAACATGGTGCTGGGGAAGAGGTTTCGTTAAACAACGATGTGTAACTGATGGTGCTTGGGTTTCTGCAGGTCTCCTCCATTATATGTAGTTGATTATTCCATCCAAATATTTCCCTTTTGGTTGCAATTTTAGGTAGCCAGGAGTTACCGTATTCTGGCTTGCACCTCTGATCCCAGCCAGGAACCAGCACCAGCAACTTTAGCAGACGGTGCAATAACACTGCTTGATGGCAAATGGCCTGTGACTACACAGAAACATCCTAACACCTGGAGATCAGTTTAAACCCTGAAACATGAGGTTCCATATCTCTTGCAAATCACTTGGAAGCACTAACTGCGGACATTGAAGCTAACCATGTAAATGTCCAGGTATCAGCACCAGAGACGTATGAATCTCTTCCTTTTAATAACACATTGCATGGAGGGGAAAAAACCCTGCTACTTATTCTTAATTTTTTCCAAGTTTTGACATATCCTTCATTGTAATTATAATTAATGCTACCCAGTTAAAACCTCACCAATGCTTTCCAGACAGGTATTGCTATTCAGACTTTACAGCATGGGAAAACTGAGGTGAAAGACAGCCGCTAACTTGCGCACCGCCAGCAAGCACATCAGCAGAATAACGCACTGAATAGTGGGCTGTGTTGCTCCTCTCTCCCATAAATAAACCCCAGGAAGTCCAACGTAACAGTAAATAAAAGCTGGAGCGCTGTGTGCTATGATTCACCAGAAGAACAGACAAATTCAGTGCAGAAAATAAATACGGAAAGTCCAGTTGCACATCCAGGAGGGGAGAGAGACCAAAGGGGCAGGGGTAATCAGATGGAAGAAAAATCTGAAAGCAAATGCTTTTTAATTATCATCATTTCATGGGAGCACAGAATGACTCCACATGGTCCCTCATGGTTGTAGAGAAAGACCCAGGTCAGGGCAGAGGGCAAATCCAGGGTCAGATTCTTATTGAAAGTGAAAATTGTTCTTATTGTGCTTAACACCAGCTTTAGGAATATTAAAGAACAATTTGGGTTTTGTCAGTTAATACACTGTGGCCTGTGGTTAATGTGGCACTAAGATAGATTTTTTTTTTTTTAAAGGCTATTAATCTAGCAAGATTTTAAAGAGCTCAGCAAATATAATGTGACTGTAACATACTCTATCTAGAAATTACCACCAGCCTCGTTCACTAGTGCGAACATAATGGTTCTGATCGACAGGTCGTGTTCACCGACCACAGAGAGGTTACAAAGACTCGAGGCAGATCGGCTACCAGTCTCCGTTTATTTAAAGGCACTCTATTTTTTTTCACTTTTACACCACTGGAAGATGCCCAAGGGATCTTTGAAAGCCTCCAGCCCTCAACCTCGCTCGTGTCTACGCTCATCATCCTGACCATTTTTCTGACAATAGCAGATGGCCTTATCAAAGGTGCTGTCTCTCCTTAGAAAGCCCACCCCCTTGTCCAGGACAGTAATTTTCCTACTAAATATAGTGGGAAATCACATGTCACTAAAAAGCACCATTAGGTGGGTGGGTGAGGTTATGAACAAACTCACGACCTCACAATTGCATTTTGGTGGAAGTTCTGGTACAAGATTCCTGGACACGAACCACATTGGTTTAGTCTCCAGGAGCAGACCACACAGCTTTGCTTCCCTATGAAAAAAAAAGAACAGCAACCCAGCATAACAGTGAAGGAAACCCCTCTGAAACGGGGCCGGATCATCAAAAGGGTGTACTAACAGAGGTTTTGGCTTGAAAGTTTACCAAACTGTCATTTCTCAGGAGAAAGGTATTATCAGAGGCTGATCTCAACAAGGGAATCCTTCTGGGACCTCTGTGGAGCCCAGCCCAGCATTGATTCAGCTTGTAAAAACATGAAAACCAAACCACGGGGAGCCACAAAGGGCTGCAATGAATCTCACCGGTGCCTGATGTGCTGGAGACTCGTGTCCTGTGTTGGGAAAGGTGCCCATCCCTCAGCCATTCCAGCACAAAGTCCACCTCCTGCCTTAAATCCTGATGAAGGGAGAGAAGCGGAGCTGCTAGAGGGCTAAGAGGAAAGGGGATTTGTCTGCAGACATTTAATTCTGAGATTTCCTCCAGTGGCACATTCCTGGCTTCTCCCTGACCCTGCGGAGGCAACTCACACTCCCAAGATGGGAAGGTTCCCCAGGGTGTTTGAAAGCCCCTGGAAAAGACTTTCAAAATTGCATCCATTTTATGCTATGAAGCGAGAAACGGAGAAAAGCCTGGAGGGATCAGCTCCAGCCCCTCTCCCCACTTACATGGCATTTGTGCTCCATTTCTTTTTTCTCTCCTAACATTTCCTTTCTCTTCTCTTTCCAGTGGCACCCAAACCCTATATATAAACTCCCCTGGCCCCATCCTCAGCTGGGGGAACACACAGAAATTAGATGGTTGGTGTTACTGGGAACATCGATCCCTTTTTCCTTCCCATCTGGCTTTACTGCCAGATTTTTATTGCTACTGCTTTTTGCTGGGGACACGCGGTCTCCTTATGACACATCCGAATGGCCTTAGAAATAAAGGAATGAGACCTTTCAGCCAGCAAAAACCTGTAAATAAACAGTTTGGGCTGGCAATCAATGGGCAATCTCTCTAAGTCCTGGGATTGTTCAGTTAGATTAAGCCTTTCTAATGAATTCCTCATTGAGCCACTGAACAGAAATGAAGCCTTGTTAGCTCATTATCTTTCTAATTAACCCATTCTAAACCTGCTCCTTCCTCACCAGGAGGTAGCTGTGCTGTTTGGGTTTCACACTGAGGTTTATCAATGACCCCCTGAGAGCCTTTTGTATCAGTAACTGAGATTTATTTGAAATGACTGAGGAAGGCAGCTTCCAGTTTATTCCCTGTGCCAGATGAAGGTCCGAATACTATGTTATCCTCAGGCTACAATTTCCCAAGGACAAGCCATGTGTTGTGAGCATCTCCAAGCCCTTTTCTGCAGTGATGAATGCCCCCCTCCACCCGCCCTTGTTTGCATGCAGATCGCTGGGCTCGTTAAGCTGACGAAGGGGCCTGCCCTCCCTAATGGGGCCATGGGGCTGCACTGTGTCTGCCTGCAGATAGCAAGAGTTTTTCACTGCTGGCATTGGCTGCTCTCGGCTGTTTTTGTGTTTATAAGCAGGGTCCATTTCTAGGCAAACACGGCAACGTGTCTCATAGATGGAGAGTCCTCTTCCCAAAGGATGACCGTAGCAACCCCATTACTTGGGCCATTTTGAAGGAGACAGGCCATACAGTAGCATCCAGTAGAGATCAGTCCTGTGTCAGGAGAAGGATGGAGTCATCAACCCAATCGGTTCAAGCTTGGTGTCCCCACAGCCCACGTGACAGCAAACTCTGCTCCTTGGTTTCTCTCTGGAAAACCCCAGCTTATGGGATCGTGTGCTCAGACACCCCGGCATTGAGCCTGTCCTTGCACTCAGACACGGACTCGCATCCCACTGACTCGATGCTGTCCCAAGTGTTTGTCACCTTTTGTCACCTATCTCTAAGTAGCTGGTGGGGCTTTCTCCCCTTTCTCCCTCCTGTTCAATGGCACCTCTCCCTTTTGGGCTCTCCCTTGGCCTTGCTCCCACTGGGTTCAAGACCTGGCTGACAACCTTTTCTGCTGGGTACCTGAGCTGAGAGCACCCTTTTTCATCCCAGACCCAGTGACACAGCACCCAAGACAGCCCACATCCACCATCAGCATCCCTTGAAGGAGCAAGAGTGGCAGAAGGATGCCTCCTCTCTCTCAATCCCTTCCTGTATCTCCACAACACACAGAGGACCTGCTCAGGATCCTGTGTCCAGGCACATCCCACAGCATTCAGCCTTCAGCCCAGCTTGGGAGGGACAACCTAAGCAATGAGCTTCCCTGAGCATCACCACCTGCAGCTCAGGGACCAGCATTGCCCACACCACCGCTTTTTCCACCCTTGCCGGTATCATCTGCCAAACAGCTCTGGCTGGCCAGCCACAAGCACTGAAATATGGATTTCAGTCACAGGTCAAAGCCTGATGCAGTTTGAAGTGCCCAATGCAGGTTTTGTCAGTAGAACAATACCAGTCTACAAACTGCCCTTAGGGGGGCTTTGGAAAGCTTTTTGAAGAAAATAAAAAATTAAGTTCTTTGGATTTCCATTTCTTCTGTTATTTTCAATCCTGGTTTCTCTCCTTACCTTCCTCCCCCAACCCCTACCCAGCCCGGGGGGAGCCACGACCCCAATCCACCCTGCGAGATTCATTCAGATTCTGCCTCCAAGAGCAACATTTTAATAACCCGACCAGCCAGGGATCTCTAAATCTCTCCGAGGAAAGGAGGCAGTGAGGATATAAACAAAAATATGCTTTGCCTAATTGTTTCTTACATCGTCACGAGCAATTGAAAACGGCTCCTAGGGCGATATCCATTACATTTTGTAACAAAGGACTCTAAATGAAGGAAGCCCAGGCGGAACAGCAGAGTCAGAGCTAGAGACAAGCCCGGCATATAAATCTGTGCCAATCTGCCCCCACCACCACCCCGAATGCTCCCACAAGACCTGGAAACTGGCACAGCAAGAAAGAAATTCCAGCACGTGCCATGCCAGGATCTCTGTTCCTTGGGATACCCAGCGGCTGGAGGAACCCCCTCCCCTCGGGGAAGAAGGCACAGCCACCTGCCCACCCATTCAGCCCACCACGCTGCGGCATTCGTGTCCCACAGCTTCCTAATGGGCTTTTGCCAGGGCCCCCATCCATCCGCAGGGCTGCGGGTTGGTTCTCAAGGCAGGAGCTGGTGTAGAGGGCCATGTGTCAGCAGGGGGACGGCTGAGGAGGTGAATGCTAAGCTGAGATAGGCACCTCTCTGTCTGGCTATTAAAAAAAAGGCAATTTAGACTGCACGGTATGCCAGATCACTGCCTGGGTCTCTGAAATGATTTTGTTCTGTATTTAGTGTAAAATTCACTTTGTATATATTAGTCCATCCTACCCTCAACATCTCTCCACAGAGGGCTGAAGTGAGACTCTGTTTACACTCCTGGCATATTCTATTCTGTTTTATATATTGGATATAACATCAGCTGGACTTTAAGAAATCCATTAGGATAGGTACTTTTTTTTAATACTGAAGCAGAGTAAAAACTGCAGCTATGACCTCTTCTACTAAACAACTTTGTGGAGTAACAGGGAGAAGACAACATGGTGATGTTGGGTGGGCAGATAGAGAATATCAAGCATGTTTTCTGATTGAGAGAATTCAGGGTTTTTTAGGGAATTTCTGAGTTTTAGACTGATTTTTCCTTTTGTTTCACTTACTCCAAGGAGTCCAACTTTGTGGTTTGAAGACAAAATCCCTGCATTGCTGGCTGGTGGTTCGTTCCTGCGTGCAGCAGTCTTTACCTTTCAGAAGCTGCTTCTAGAGGCAGCTGCCCAATTCCAGACACAGGCAAGCTATCGCAAAGCAAAGTGGTTTTCATGCTTTTGCGTGCTCTCTCCACCATGGGAACTCAGCATTTTTTTTCTTGGAAGGACTCTAAAAAATCTCTGCTGTGAACTCTCATGATTCGAATCCCTGGCTCTGGTCTCTTCAAACCTCAGCTCCTGCAAGACAGGCAATTCAGCTTTCTTGGGATCTACCCCTCCCCTGTCCCTTCTTCTCCTTCCCCTTGCCTTTCCTCTTTGTTTACCCATCATTGTCAAAAAGCCTTGCAAACACGACACGCACACAGGACAGAGCCTCAGAAGTCAGATGACAAGGCAAAAGAGACCTTACTACACATTATTTTTATAATCTCAAGATTCATTTTATGATGACTTCACGTCATCATCAGCAGCTCTTTCACGAGGTGTTAATACTAGAAGCGGATACAGATGTTAAAGTATAAAATTGCTCTTTGTGCATGGAAAAACCCATCAAAACCTCCTAGATCTGCCTTAATGTTTTCACTCCCAAACTTTTAAAGTCCCATCAATGTCATGAGAGTGATTTCATGAGATTCTTTCATTCTTTAAATGTGGGCTTAGGAGAACAAGGAGATGATCCCGAACCTCCAAAATCAGGAGGAGCTTAGCTCTCCATGGGCTCCTCCAGATGCTTTTCTACCATCCCCTGTGGGTACTCTAGGGTGGGTAGAAACAGCATTAAGGCACATTTTTTGATGTCCATCTATTTTTTGGAGACATGCTGGTTCACCCCCTTGCAAAGGAAAACACCCAGGCCAGCTAGGCTCCACATGTAACCGAGACAATGTGTATCGTTATTTCTGTGCAAGGAATGAGGCAAAATTAACATAATACAGTGCCATACCCAAATGCTGAGACAGCCCAAGGAATCAGCACGGTGCTCACTCTGATGGCACTTACCTCCCTTCTCCTCTTCCCCCGCTCCCTCCTCTGCCTGCAGCTCCCCCCGTCCAGCCCCTCCAGACACGTCCAGGGGGATCTTTAAAACTCTATAAAAAACATAAGAAGCTGTTTTCGACTATTAAGAGAGACTGTTGATAACACAGTTCCAATAAAAAAAATTCTATATATGTGCTTTCTACAGCTTCCCTTGGAAAATAATTCATTTCTCCCTGCATTATATTTCATGGTAACCTAGAGACTCAATATGTTCTGGATTACTGCATCCATTTCTGTTTCTGCTCTAATGGCCCACCGGAGTATGAACCTTCCAACCAGAGTCCCCTAAATCTGGTGACTGGGGAGCTAGTTGTACTTTCTTGTTTTCCACTTGATAACTAGCCCCTTCCAGCATTGCTTTTATGGCAGTAATCTTCCTAGGCTGGTTGCAGATTGCTTGTCCTGTTTTTTTTTTTTCTTGCTTGCCTTTTTTCTTCTCTTGTCCTCCAGCCACTGGAGCCAATGGTCACTGTGGACTATCCATCATGTTGTTTTTTGTGTCAAACTGGAGTTCCCCAGGTCTGTTTACTGCTTCCCCCCCCATCCAAATGTCGCTGCAGTCTGGCAATTGCTTGTGCCAATGAACTGTCCCTTCCATTTAGGGGAAGGGATCTGCGATTGCCAATGCCGATCAATAGGCTGGAGATATCCTGGGTTTAATTTTATGGCTTTGTACTACAATGATGGGGCAAACAGAGGAGGCTAAGCAAACACCTCTCTGCCCTTACTCCTCTGGAGAGTAAAGGACATTAGAAATAGCAGGAAAAGGACGGAGGAAATAAATCAAGCCAAGTCCTGGCTGCCCATCGGTACAGCCTTGCTCAGTACCGGGACCAGCCTCGTGCACAAGTCCTGACTGTGTCGTGGAGTCTGGGTGTTGTCCACTCCACCGGACAGCCTCTGTCCTGCACTATTTGCATTTTCACGTAAGTAATCCGAGATGCAGGCATGTATACAATCATTTAGTTCATTTTCTTTTTCTTCATTGCTCTGAAAAAGAGATCAGATGAAACACTTCGGTGCTGTGGAGGGGAGTAAATTAGAGTTCAGGAAATCAGCCTGAGTGAAAAGTAAGAGCTAAACCTTCATTTACCCCTTCAAGCTCAAATCTGAATACTTACTTACATTTAAAATTTATAGGTAAAACACTTTGTTCCCAAATATGGGATAAAAGAATATCTAAGCTTTTCAGGAAATTAACCCAAAAGGATGGAGTTTAGGATTTTTTTCTCAAAGCCATTTCTAGGAGAATGAGAACTATTTCTTCTACAGCTCTTTTTAACCCACAGGTCTCACAACCCTTTGTCCATCACCACACACACACACACACACTCACACACTGCATTTGCTTCACTTCTCCTTTCCAGTAATAATTCAGATCTGCATCGGTTTCACTCAGTCCTAAGGTCACTTCTAGGGCTTGGCTTCTCCAGTCTCTTAGTGCTGGTGCTTTTCCTCCTCAGGACACTTGCACTAGAAGCGTTTCCTCTGCCTAGCTGCCATTTAATTATGTCTCTGAGAGAGTGGCAGGGAATCAGCTGAACTTCTTATAGCCCTGCTCATCTGCCTGCAGATTTGCCTTCAGGTCCTGCGAGTTAAAGGTGTGACAAAGGCCATTGTGTGGCTCTTCCCAAGGCCAATTCCTGGGGTTAGGCTGATCTTAGCATCCGTACCATGTTTACAACTTCCATTTTCTAGAACAGGTTGAGTTCATTGGCATTAAAAACTCTCTATAGTGCACCAATCTTAATCCAATTCTAAAAGGCAAGGCCAGCATCTGTGTTAAAGGGATTAACTCTTATTAAATATAGTGTATTTGAGTAAGCCCTAAGGGAAGGACTCCAGTTGCTCCTGTTTGCATGGATGGAGGCAGTCATACCAGGTTGCATCCTAGGGACCTGGCAGTAAGCTCAAGCTACAAATTACATCATATTACAGGAAAATAATTTTTAAAGTGTGGAGGTAATTGGAAAGCAGTGTCCTCACCAGGCTTTATAAACATTAAGAGGCAAACTCTTCATCTCCTGTAAATCCACACGGGAGCAGAAATGCAGGTGTGAAGTTAACCTGTCATGGCAGAGGAAGCTGCTATCCGGGTCTCACAGGAGAATGTGGGCAGAAGATGTAACATTAAACTGTTGAAGGCAATGGAAAGGGATGGACCTCTGTCCTCCAAATTTTGGATGTAGCCAGGTAACAACTAAAAAAAGTGTTATCCAATGCAAATTTATTCCAACCCTGAAAGGAAAACACCAAGATTTCCCTCCTGCCTCCCCATAAGGGACTGTCTTTAGCTCCAGGGAAACTGAAGCAAGTGGACCAGGGAGGCAGAGCCAAAGCCAGCCGTCCCCAGGTCTCGGTGACTCCTTCCAGTCCACTTGCCATTTACCACAGGGGCACAAACCTCCCTGGACCAGGAGGTTCCCCTGAGCTGCCTGACCTTGGCCCCACAAGCAGCCCCATCGGTCTGCAGGTGCCTCTAAGGACGTAGGCAGGGACCAGTCTGCACAGAGGCTGTTTTCAGTTCACAACCTGGCGCTAAGAAAGCATTAGTAGCCTGGAAAGTTTTGTTTCGTTGCTCCTACAGACCAGACTGGCCCTTTCCTGGTATGTCCAAGTCTAGGGATGGGAAAAAAATTATGTTGATTTAAAGGCAACCTAACATTGACTAAGAAAAATTGACTTGGCAAGTTTGAATGTGTGAAAGCCCCTCTTATCCACCCCATGTGGTGCAAGCAGTACATGGGAACAATGCTTAGTACCTCTAAAACAATGGTGAATTTGAGCCCAACTAACAAATCCCTGCTTATTCATTCCTAACGGGAGCAACAGAAGATATACGGATTTGTAAATATTTTAACCTAGCTAACAACTGCTGCCAGGGAGTTTCCAAAATGAAGGCCTTGGAGAATGACCTTAATTCTGATTCAAAAAAAGATCACAGATTAAAGAGGAACTTGTCATCAGCTATTCCCTGTAATTAGTTTAATATGATCAGCTCTCCGTGATAACGAAAGACTGCATCAGAGCTGTCCAGAGAGAGACTTCCAGTGGATAATAAATACTGACAGATTTCAACCAGATGGCTTTGCCAGACTGCAACTTTGCAAGTGATTTTGAAGCTCAAACATTAGCACTTATTACTTAGGATCAGCCAATAGCCAAGAGAGATCTGCAAACGGTTCCAGCTGGGGTTTAAAGGCAACTAAAACATATGGATAAAGACTTTGACTAAGGGGTGAAGGATCATTTTTGAAAATTACTTTCACTGAGCACCCAAAGCCTTGGGAGTATGACACACTTCTCTTCAGACCGGGGCTTCACCTCCATGGATGGGCTATTAACTGAGCATCCCAGCCGGCTGCAAACCCAGCACCGGTGAGACAACGCCCAGCAGCTGCGGGGCTGGCGTCGGGAAGCGCCAGGATTTCACTGCTAAGCATCTTTTCCAGACTGCTTGGCGTTGCCTTCAACCCTGAGGAGGACACGAGGAAGGGGTGGGCAGAGGAGGGGACGTCTCTGAGATCCTCTTAGGACAGAGGTGCAGGGGACACCACACAGTCTCCACAGCGATGACCTTTGCCTTTTTCCCCACAAGGCTGGACATCCATGAGGACAATCCTGTATTGACTTAGGGTTGCTCCAAGAACAGGGTCACCATCAGAAACAGCCTACAGGTTTGGTGTCAGCAGCAGAAAAAAGGAGTATAAGTCCCTGACTCCAAAATCTGGGGTACGAGATCAGTCACATTTGCCAGACACCACTGCTGAGGGCTTAGTGAGGTTGATCCAAGCTGTAGGGCAGGAGTCAAGTCCACCTGGACCAGGGGGGAGCTGGAGGCCCTGGAAGACCCACATTTAAAAGAGGACAGCAGATCCTTCTCCCCTAGCTCAACCTCAATTTAGAATCATAGAATCATAGAATTGTTTAGGGTGGAAAAGACCTTTAAGATCATCAGTCAAGTCCATCACTAAACCATGTCCCGAAGCACCACACCTACATATCTTTTAAATACCTCCAGAGATGGTGACTCAACCACTTCCCTGGGCAAATTTAATACAAACCTCTAATGTTGAAGCCCATAAGGTGTCACAGCCCGCTGGGACAGACAACTGGCAACACCGTTTGCTGGCCAGGGGAAGTCCAGCTGCTTTCCTTCCACAGGAACCTTTGGAAACGCATGTTGCTGGTGACCAGAGTGAGGTTTGCAGCCACGGGGCACCTGCACAACCCTTACACTTAAAAAGGCCAAAGGCATCCCCCACTGTGTCCTACCAACACACCTCCAGGCCAGACGAAGGAGATACCCTGGCGAGAGGAACACCAGCTAGCACCAAGCCTGCATCCTCCCTTCCCAGCTGCCCCGCAGGGGACAGCCCCGAGCCACCAGGCACACGTGCCACCAGCACCCGCTGCGCCGGTGCGGCGAGATGGACATGGGGAGGAGGAGGGACACCGCAACAAACTATTTTTCCCTGCCTGAGTTCAAAGATACATTTCAGCTGTCTACTTACTGCTCCAGTCGGGTGAAAGCTCCCGGTGTCTGAAGGGGCTTTCTTGCTTCTCTTGGCATTATGGCCAAAATATCATTAAGGCTCCTGTAGCTGGAACTGAGCTGTCAGTAAGAGAGAGAACTTGACTGAAGGCATTTTTGCAACCAAGGGATTTTAATTTTTCCCCCTTCTTCTGCCTTATCCAAGAGAAAGAAATATAACAAAAAACCAAGACAGGGATTTTTCAGCTAAATTTATTTCTTCCAGCATTTGCTGCAATGGGGACATGTTTGGGTTTGCTGCTTGCTTGCTTTTTGCAGGGTTTTTTATGAGCTATTCACATAAAATGTTAAGAAAAGCAATAGAGAGTAGAAAAGGCTGAAGAAGAGAACTGGATGCTCTGGGCTCCAACCTCAAAACCTGGGGCTGAAACTCTGCTCCCAGTCACTTTGTTAGGGTAAAAAATAGAAGTGATATCGCAGCAGTAGTGATACAGTGAACTCCATAGATTTCAGCCAGGTTCATATAGACAACAAAGGAGTGGATTTTACAATCTTACAAAATATCTCAGCATGCTGAATAATTGCATTAAGCCTCAAAATGTTCCCACCAGGTTGTTCCGTGCCTTTGCCCGTAGCTTGGACTTCTAAGTCAAGAGATAAGAAAGAAAAATAAAGCAAAATGTCACACCTTTCCTTTCTGGTTTTCAGACTTTTAAAATGATACGTAGGTCCCTTTCTGCAGATTGATTAAAAGTCAAAGCGGAGAGTCTAACACCATCACATGGCACCTGGACCTGGAGATTTAAGGGTGGAGGACAAATGGGATTGCTGGAGAGGCTGAAGGCTTTTGCAACTTATTTTTCAGTGAACAGATTGATTACCAGCAATGAGCTCAAACCAGGTATTCCCACATCCCACCACTTCTCCCTGAACAGGGAAAAAATATAGATTCAAGTCTAAATCTAAGGACAAAAATCCCCCACTCCCAGTCGCTACCCAACTTTTGAAAACAAAGGAGATGCCCTCAGCCCACCAGATGCTTTTTGGGATAAGCTTTACCCAAAGAAATGTCTTTTTTTTTTTTTTAAATACAGATCAAACCCCTAAGACAGAGCTCCAGTGCAAATTCCCTGATGCTTGTTTGACTTCATTAGCACAAAAGCAAATGAAGGCGCTTTCCCCATTGTCCCGCTCCAGTGGAAGAGCACTGAAAAGGCAAAGTACCAGTGACCTGTGGAAACTCTCCCAGGCTGTTCCATCAGAGGGACAGAAAATATCCCATTACCTCCACACCTCTCAGCTGAGCTTTTTTGCTCCCCTTTCACCTGCTAATTTTCTGTGGCTGTTTTGGGGAAGGCAGAGCCCCCAGCTTCAGGGCTGCATCTCCCAGGGCGTGTGACAACCACAGCTTTCCCAAAGGCCAACGGGGAAGAGAAGCACATTGGAAAAAAAATCCAGTTATTGCCTTTCAAAAGCTTCATCCCACCTGACACTTGATCTCCTGGACCTGATCGTGGGCTGCTAGCCCTGATCCCTTAGCACATCCCTGTCCTGAAGCATGGGGCCAGGACGGAGGGATGTATGTTTGCTTTGGAGATGCTCTGGGTTTCAAAATCTTAAAAGTTTCCTACTGATCATCCTCCTCTTCCATTGGGGTTTCCCTATTCCAAGTCTGGTGCTGAATACACAACAAAATCAGCAGGTGACACGAGATGCTGTAAAATCAACCTGTTGCTGAGCGGTCCCATGCTGTGCTGGCCAAACCAAAGGCTGCTTCTGAAAAATCCCGGCCCTGTGCCACATCACTTCTGCAGGGCCGCCGTTACCTGGTGAAAACCCACCATTGCCTGGGTCTGCGGAGGAAAAAACAGGTCCATCAAAGGCTCCTTGCATGAGCCAGGAAGGGGGCTCCACTCAGCACCTGCCATCTCTGCTGCCTCCCCTTCCCCTCCGCTGCGGCACGGCTGCTCTGAAGGGCATCATGAAAAGATCCCACCTCGCTTTGGGAGGAAGAAAAGAAAACGGCTTAGCTGTGGAGGGAAAGACAGCTACTATTTGCTATTCAAATCAGGAGTCACTTCTGGGCACAGGTCAAGGAGAAAGGGAAACTTTCAGGCTGAAAGGATATGGACTTTGGAGATTTTCATCCAGAAATGGTGTTTACCGGTTTCATGCACCCTCCACGGGCAAACACACCCCGCAACGCCAGGCAGACTTCAAAAGGGCCCTTTCAGTGTGGCTGAGTAGAGGGAATCTGGGGGTCTTGGGGGAGCTTAGCCAAAGATTATACACGTCTCTCTGGTTGAGTACAAAGCTCCCGCACCTGGGCAGCCGAGGACCGCAGGGAAACATGCTCCTTCTCGCAGATGCACAGTGGGTCAGGTTTGCCCAGTGGAGTGCAATACCGGCACAGGGTACTGCCGGGTAGAGAGCATCGTGGAGGTCGTCAGTGGGTTTCCTCAAAGGTGAAATGAGGTCCACAACTATTGGTGCAGACTGGGATGAGCAGCAGCAAGGAGGGGTTTGGGGCATCCCTCATGAGCTGAGTCCATGGGGGATGCTCCAAACGCCTCAGGCAGAACCGCTCCCCATCTGACTGTGATCAGCCAACACGTGGCAAAAACATGTCGTGCTCGACAGCCTTCTGTAATGGGAAAACATCCAAAGAATCTGCCCAGACTCTCTCAGCACGCTGAGCATCAAAAGTGCCTCATTTCAGCAAGTTTCCACGTGGGAGGGAGTTTCCTTACTTTATTTAACTTCTACTTTTATGTTGTGTCAAGATACTCCCGCAGCTTCAGTTTTATTTAATGCCATGTTCGTGCCCCATTCAGTATTTACTCATGTCTCTTGACGTCACGAAACCAAAATTATCCACAGATAATTTTGACTTCCCATTGAGATTTGCACCAAACCACACTTCAAAGTGCTGGAATTCCCCTGGGAGCAGAAATACTTTTTGGGGTTTTTGCTGCTCCCCAGCCAGCTTGAACGAAGGATCTGTGACGAGAAAAGGTCCCATCCCTGCTCTGGGGCAGGGTCACCGCATGGGAGCGCTGAGGGGGCAAAGCCATGGTAATGTCCCCCTCCTGACATCAGCAAGGTGTTCAGGCTGTATCGGACGTGATGGAAAAGTGTGGGTGCAGATTGCTTTTGCTCCTCCAGAGCAAAGCCTGAGTAAGGATGAAACCATGATGCTGTAACAACCTCAGTCTTCATCCTCCTCATCCTCCAGGCAGATTGATAGCTGCCAGACCAGGCACTGAAGGAAACCCAAAAATCCCCACCCGGCCAAGTGCAGAGATATAAGCCAGAAGAAGAAACCAATGGGTTTACCTGGTTTCCCGCAGCACCCAGGGAGAGGTGAGATGGGCACCCACTCCCTGCTGGGACCCAAACCAGCGGGGTCCCCAGGGGACCACAGCAGTTTCCCATGACTCCCCGAGCCCAACATTTTCTCACACCTGAAGCGAAGCAGCGCTAAACCACGCACACACTGAAGTCCCTAAGCCAAACTGTAACACTTCTCCTACCTCCTGCAAGAAAGAAAAAAAAGAGGAAGAAAAAGTCAAGATTTGGTTCAGATTTGGAGTGAAAGCTTAGCCTGACTGTTTAAAGCTCGATTACTCCGCACTACCATACTTACACATCCCCATCCTTAAATTAATAAAGAACTATCTTTAACACAGTCGAAGTGGCTTCAGATGCGAGCCACTTCAGCAGCCCATTATCAGCATCATGTTTGTTTTTCCATATTGACTGTGTGTGTAATATAATCCTTGTTTATGATAATTGATTTTCCTTGGACTGCCTTCCTGGGAATAATATGCACACTTTTTAACTCTCTTTTTAAAGATCAAATGGCATTTAGGCCTGGTGATTTGAATCTGAGTTGGTCAGAACATTTAATACAATAAGAGTGAGCTTAAAGGGAAGCAGTTAAACCCTGGATATTTTTCTTATTGCATAGCCTGAAAACCCTTGAATTGAGAGGGAAGTTTGCATCTATTTTCTTGTCGTCTATTTTAAAAGCTGTCAGAGTTGGTTAGTCTCTCTTAAAATTAGTCCTTTGGATCATCTTCTTACTAAAAACAAAATCTGAGCTTTTTTTTTTTTTAAAGCGATAGCGGATTAGGGCAAGAAGCTTTGTTTAGCTAAAGCGAGGGATTAGAGGAGATTTGCCCCCATAAAGTTGTGGTTTGATGGTGCTTTTATCCCTGGATGTTGCTAAAGCTGTGTTGCTTCAGGATTAGGAGCATACAAAGAGTCTCCTTGTGCTGTTTCACAGCCAAGAGAAAGACGGGGGGGAGAGGGAGAGACGGGTGAACACATGCAACAGAATTGGGAATTCCTTGGTCACACAAATCTAAAGTTTAAACCCCCTGACACAAACTTTGCCGGACACGTTGTGAATGCGAGATGGCCAGACCTCTAGTGGGAACGGTGGATGGTGGAGCGGAGGGGGTGAGACCAGCTGAACCGCCACCTCCCAGCCTCCCGCCGGTGACTTTCCTCCAAAATGAGCGAAATTCAGCTGGGGTGGCCAAAAGGCGAAGGGAAAGCAAGACCTCGGCATGGCTTGGGCAGCATTTCTCCTGGGTGAAACTTGGGCCATCATCAGCAAACCCTGATGAAAAGAAGCCACGGCATTGCTCCAGACATGCTGGCATCCAGCATTGGGAGACAAGGGCATCTAATTTATTCAAACACCGGCCAGCCGTGCAAGGGGCTGGAGGTCCTCAGCCTTTCCACTGTTGGGAAATGCTTAGATCTTGGCATGTGTCGATGAGATGTCCCCACCAGCCAGAGCCAGGTCCTGGGCCAGGTCTGCCATGAGTCTGAGATGGTGCAGAAAAAGTGGAAAAGCCCCACGTAATGATATCCTTGTAAAACAGCTTTAAATAAAATAGAAAGAAATCAAAACCAGGCACCAAGTGGTGATGGCACATCATTTCCCCTGCTCACAGACCTTCCAAGCATTAGTGGACAGCCTGGTTTTTTTGGCAGGAGGCGGAGAACCTCCAAAACCCTGAGGTTTTATACATATGGGAGATTTACCCCTACCCAAATCGAAACACAACGGGGCTTTGCACTTGCCAACCCCTCCTGCGTGACAAGATCGTTTCAAAAGCAGGAGCAAGTGGCAGGAAAAAAAAACTCAAATCCAACAAAACTCCTGACAGGCAACTTATTTCCATCCTGTGGCAATTTATGTACATCCTCCTGCTTTTTATTTATTTTGGGGGACACAGGGTTGTGCCTCGATACCCACAGCCCTTGTAGCAAAGCTGTCAGAATACACATGAGGCACCACTTCGGGCTACAGGGTCTGGGGGCTCCTCGCCCTGCAAACCCCCGTGTGTGTGACCCTGCGTAGCTGTGCCAGAAAGAAAGAAGAAGCACTCTTGCTTGTATGGAGTGAGGGAATCAGGCTCTTCTCTTCAAAACAGGAAATTAGATTTCATGAAAAGAGGTAATACCTGTTAAAAAGAAACCTAAAAATCCCTCTTGTCACTAGCAGACTATTATATCAGTTTTTTCTGGAAAATCAGTTGAGTCTGTGACTTTATCAAAAGACATTCCAGATGATAAATAATATAGTCTGGAGAGTGTAGGTTATACACATGCACTTGTGTATGCATTTGAATATATACCCCACCTGGAGGGTGGTACTGCGTCCAGCTCTGGAGTCCTCAGTCCAGGAAAGACATGGACCTGTTGGAGCGGGTCCAGAAGAGGGCCACAAAAATGATCAGAGGGATGGAACATCCCTCCTGTGAGGAAAGGCTGAGAGAGCTGGGGTTGTTTAACCTGGAGAAGAGAAGGCTCCGGGGAGACCTTATTGTGGCTTTCCAATGCTTAAAGGGGGCATATAAGAAAGATGGGGACAGACTTTTTAGTAGGGCCTGTTGCAATAGGACAAGGGTTAATGGTTTTAAACTAAAAGAGGGCAGACTTAGGTTACACATAAGGAAGAAATTTTTTAAGATGAGGGTGATGAAACACTGGAACCAGTTCCCAGAGAGGTGGTGGATGTCCCATCCCTGGAAACATTCAAGGCCAGGTTGGACGGGGCTCTGAGCAACCTGATCTAGTTGATGATGTCCCTGATCACTGCAGGGGGGGTTGGACTAGATGACCTCTAAAGGTCCCTTGCAACCCAAAGTATTCTATGATTTTATGATTATATGAAATATGTGCATATGCATGTCTTTAAGCAAACACCTTTGCTCGCTTGACTTGATACACAATGGATGGTTGAGAAGTTTTGTTAAAACCAAAGGGATACTGAGCCCATGAGGGAAAAATACCCACGATAGCACATTAGCCAAATTATCTTTGTTTAAGCCGTTATCACTAATGGATACAGTCAACATTTGAGGAAAAAAACCCAAAGAACAATATAAGAGTGGTGTTATATGAATAAAGCAAGATTTCTCCAAGCCAGGGGACATGCACGATGGGCTCTTGCTAGCCAGGCTCTGTCCAACCGGACACTGATGCTGAGCCAAGGCCTGTCACCCGCCGGTCTGCTCCAGCCACGCTCAGCCCTGCCGTGAGCCTGCCCCCTTACACCGCTGTGTTTTCATCTTCCTAACTCCTCCGATGGCCCCCTCACCGTTTCATCTCTCAGGCTTGAAATCAGAAATAACGACAGCAGCTTGAGCAAAGTGAGATTCATAACACCCGTCCGAGGGAAATCCAGCTGCTTCAACACTTGTTCAGTCCAAAATAGAGTTAAAGAAACTGGAGATTTCATGTTTCCTGCAGAATAGCAATCGTGGAGGGCGGAAGAAGTACACTTGGAAAAGTCAAAGCATTTAATTTTGTAGGGGAAAAGAATAACATTTCAGTGCTCTGAAAATCTGTTCTGTTTTGTTTTTTCCCTTGCTTTGTCATAAGAAAATTAAACATGACGCTGTGTGTGTCTCTGATGCATTTAGGGCTTTACAGCCCAGTTTGCCTCTTCTCTGGCAGCTCCTGCTTTCTAGCCAGGCTGCATTTCCAGTGCTGGACCGCAGGCCAGGCAGGTTCCCTTGGTGCACCAAGAAAGTCAACTAGACTTAAGTACGATGCCTGCTGAGAGGTGCAGTCTCCCAGAAACACCAAACTGGTGTGGGCCCACATGGCAGAAATGCAGCTCTCTGACAACAGTGCTCTGTTGGGAAATACAATTTAATTTTCTTTTTCTTGACTTGTAAATACATGTTTTGCAACCATTAAAAAAAAATCCCAAATATTCAAATTCAAAGTGGACCAACCCAAGAACTGGACCCACCTCTGTTTCTGGGTTTTTTCCAGTGATGATATTTTTGTGCACATTTTCCCCCGGAAGGTGGTACATTCAGGGGGCAGACACAAAAATTATTCATCAGTTCTCACAGCAAGCCCTGGTGCTCCCTTTTCCTCCCTTCCGACGTGCAAGCTGGCAAGATGCCGAAGGTTTTTCCTTCCTTGTTTTGGGGTGAAACAGAGGCACAAAGTCTCAGCAGCAGCTCACAAACTGGGAGATGCAGATTATACCCTATGGACTTGGAAGCTCCTTAAAGCTGGCATCCCGCTCCTGCTGCTGGAAGAGAGCATGAGATGGGGACGGGACCCTGGGTGGGCTGGCTGACCCCAAAGCGACCATGTTACGGGGTGTCATTGGACCAGCAGTTTGCAGAGCGGCTAGAGGTGGTGGGGTGGGTGGGAAGTGCATCCCAGGGTGGGCAAAAGATGCTTGAAGAGCTGCTCCTCTGGAGGAAGGTTTTTCCTCCTTGTGCTTGCCAGAGCCCGACTGCTCCTCCCCACCGCTGCATGGGGAAATGCCCTTCCCCTCAGCTCACAGGAGGGTGAGCAAAACCCCAGGCTGATGTGGGATACAGATCGCATCTGTTTCTGCCCGCTTGCACATCTGAAGGCTGAGCTTTCCCCCCCTTGCGGGGCACTCGTCGGCAGCAGAGCACTGTGACAAACCTCCCTAAACAACAAGCATTTTCTCTCCGACATCTTTGCATCATATGACCTTCAAAACAAATCAGAAGGTAAAATAAACATATAAAAGCAGCCAGGGTATTTGGCCTGACTGAACTCCATCAGGGCTGCGGAGCTGGAGGAATGCATTATCAGTTCCCAGCAATTTTTGATTTTTCCCCAGTGTGGGACTGCAGAAGTGGCCTTATTGAAAGGCCAGAATCTGCTTCTATTTCAACCAGTGACAGGTACATTTATATTAAGTTGATTCCCCCTTGAAATTACCCAAGTTTAAAGAATTATCTGTCTGCAAGGGAAAAAAAAAAAAAAAAAAGAAAGAAAACTGTGCACCAGCAGTGGCTGTTCAGGATGATGTTCTGGGTTTGGAAATTACCTATTTAAGTCAATAAATGGGTTAGGAGGGGGAGAAGGAAAGGAAGGTAGAGTTTGTGGTTCTTAATCATAGCTTCGCAGGGTTTAGCTGCTCTCCCACTGTTGAAAAATGTTTCAAAAAGCAAAATAAATGATCTTCTAGTTACTAAAATATTGATTTTGCCTACATCCAGTAATAAAGAGCAAGTCACCTGTAGGTAAAACTCTTGTAAAATATATTTGATACTATAATAGTCTGGAGATAGAGTTACATGCAGCTGAGAGAGGCAGAGGGATGACAATTCATTTCTAATAAGGTGTTTACCTAACATAGTTCATGTCATGTGTTACCCAAAACTAAGTGGGGTTCATTTTCCTTTCCCCTCCTTTGTCCCCAACATGGAGAAACCCACCGCAGTGGTGGGCTGGTGAGATGGCATGGTGGTGGGTCAGCTTGGCTGGTGCCTGCAGCCAACGCATCCCCACAATGAGGACCAGTGCAGGGAAAATGGGTTGAAACGCTTCCTCTGGATGCTCAAAACACAACACAAGGTCTGGAGCCACTATTGCACAAGTGCTGGTGGAGGTGGCCACTGGGCCACGCTCCTGATCTGGGAGGGAGAGTTGGTTTTCCCCAGCCATCTCATGTCCTTGAAATTTCTCCTGCAGAAAACATGGCTAGCCTGGCTTTGTGCCTGAGAGATGGATTTTATCCCCCAGGAAACATATCTATCATTTTGCTCAGAGGTAGGTACAAAATAAATGCAGTCATGCATTTGAGCATCCGTTACCGAAGGACTGAACTTAGTACTAAATGATGTAAATCTAGATAAATATCATCGCTTTTGAATAAATTACTTTGGATTTACACCAGCAAAACAGAGCTGAACTGCATCCAGCCTCGCTGCCAGGACAGGCAGAACTTGCACTGATGTCCACGAGACCAATATTTGGACTTCTTTCTGAAAAGATTGTTGGGGAGATCCAGTTCTGGGTCTGATGTGTTAGATAAGGGCCAAATCTTTAGTCCCAATGGCAAAGCTTCTCTGTGACGGGATGCTGGGATAACCCAACTCTCAATGTACATTGGGCCTGGGTCCACACTTAGATGCAAGCAAGCTGCAAGAGCCATCTCTCTCCCAAGGATAAGCAGAATCAGTGCTCTGAAGGATAAACCACAGCAGATGGTGATGTTGGATTCAGATCATCCCACGGTGCAGAGTTAGACCTCAGCTAAGGAAACGGAGGGCTATTACAGCGGCTTAAGGGTTTGGGAAAATCAGGGTCAGAAATTCCTTTGTTCCCTCAAACTTCTGACGTTACCTGTACCCACACAGGTAGGTTCATTGTGTTGTTCCCAGAGAAAGCAAGTCCTCTTACAGAGGACAAACAAACAAACAAACAATCCCCACAGCTGATGGCGGCTGCTTGAATCACAGGGCGCTGCAAAGGCAAGCAAAGCAGAGACTGAGCTTCCTCCGCTACTCGCACGGGATGGGGCTCTATCTAGAAAAAGCAGAGTCTCTCCATGCCAAGCCCATAGGCAGGACCTGAATTTAAGCAACTTTCTGGAATTTCTGTTCTGCTTGGAAAGCATTTCCAGCACTCCAGGAGCTGGAGAACCGGCTCCAGGAGCTGTAACATCCCTATCACAGCCTCCCTGCACATCCACATTTCTTTCCATGAGTCCCATCAGGGTGTAAATAACAAACCAGAGCGCAGCAGCCATGTGGAGAGCTCTCCACCTCTCAAAGAAGCAAGGAAAGGCATTTTCTGGCGAGGAAATGCCTGTCAGAGGAGAGGCAGCATCCCACTGTGCATCTGACGAGTGTGGATAATATTAAAATCACAGGCTCACCTGGACCATAAAGGATGTCTGTGAAGATGGGTGAGTGGATTTGTTCACGCCGGGTGTCGCTATGACCATTGTAGAGCCCTAAGAGATTATTTCCCCCTAAATTAATCCATGGGAGATATGGCTGAAAAAAAAAAAAAACAACCCACATTGCTTAGCCTTCACAAAGGGACTGGGCAGGTCAGGCTTCCCCGGTTCCTCCTCTCGTAGCAGAAGATGGGCTCAACCTTCTCCCTGTGCTCAGGCCCTCCTGAACTGCGGGGCTGAGTGAACAGTGGGGCGTTTTCAGATGTTTCATTGTATTTTTTCTGTAAAAAAGATTCTCAGCAAAATACGAAGGTGAAGGATCTGGAATGACATTAAATTGTCATTACTCAAGCCTCATGGGGGAGGAAGAACATTTTTCTCAGAAGATCTCAAAACCAAGGAGCTACCAGAGGTCTTTTTGACCACATTGTGGTTGATGGTCCAACCTTCTGTTCACACTACGTCCCCACATGACCTGGGAGATGTCATCTGCTCACAGTGCTCCATCCTCAGAGAAGAAAGGAGATGTCTTGTACCCAAACTACAACTGCAACACATCACAGCAGCAGTGTCAAATCAGAATGGCGCATGTTTCTTCCCTGGTTGACTTTTTTTTCAGGCTATTTAGTTATTTTGAGGGTGGCTTCAAATTTCTGATCAAAATCCAAATCTTCTGTAAGCGGAACTTTTTTTAAACCAGCTCCACTCATTTAGATAACCTTTTTTTAAGCAAATGATGGCGTTTCCCCTGGCTTTAGACTGATGGATAAAAATTAGATGAAGAGAAGGAGTAGCTTGGGCACTGGATGGTCCCAGACCAGAGGAAAGCCATGGATGAAGGACTCTGAATCCAACCCAGGTGTTAACACAGAGGGAATTTTTGGCATACCAGGTCGGAAAAGAAAATTAATAACGTTTTAAATCAAATAGGAACGTTTCTGATATATTATTGCAAAAATTCTGTTTTGCTGATTCTTTTTAGGCAGCTTGTGAAAAGAAAGGAAGAAAACCACCTGTGCCTTTGTGACAGAGCAGTCCAGGCGTGGGGTGTCCTCGTGGGAAGCCGGACCCCGAAGGCCGTTGTTCCCGGGAGGGCAGGGACATGGCCAAGCAAGGCCTCTCTTCCCAGCTCTGCCCCTGGTGCTGGAGGCGGTGCTGGGCACATCAGTCCTCTATTTATTTGCCTTTTCTCATCACCTTTCCCGCTTATCTCTTTTGCCCTGGATGCCCTCCTTTTTCTCACTTCATCTGCAGCTCCTGGGCTAGAAAAGGCCCCCTGTTCAGCAGGAGTCTCTAAACACAGCTGGGATTCACTGAATAAATAAGTAAGTAGATCTGCCCATCATAACTATACTTTAAATTCCCTGCACGGGAGAGACTTCCCCTTTACATTCTCTCAGCTAACACTTTTACCAGGAACCAGAGGCTGAAAAAATTGATCTCTTTGGCTGTTTTCACCTAATACTCTTGGTAGATTTGATTCCTTACAGGTATTTTTTTAAAAAATAGGCTAAACTAAGGAACGGCTTATTACAGTTACAAACTGCAGTTAATAGCAAAAAAAAAAGAAATTCCCTTGGCTGCTTTTGAGAGAAGGATGAGACCAATGAAGGCATATGAAGCATTTTTGCTCAAACACATAAAATTAGTTATTATCACAGTTGAGGAAAAGCAGAAACGGGAGGAGGCTCTGAGCTCGCTCTGTATTTCGTGATATTCAGCTCACCTTCTCCTCAAGGAGCAAAATTATAAACCCACATGCCTCTGCAATCAAGGTATAAACTTTAGGTCTAAGATGGAAGAGATCTCTAACTCTTGTCAGAGGAATGAAAGGCTAGATGAAGAATTGGAGGAAGTGTAAGAAAGCAAGCGGGAGAGAGAAGGTGTTGGGTTCCCTTTAAAACAGGTACCTAAATCTGCGGATTTTTTTTTAAACCCTCTTTAAGATGAAGGCTCTGCTAATAACATGTCCAGAAGATGGCTCCTGGCAAATTGCTTTGTTATTCTTGTCAAAAAAAAAAAGTCCCTTGGAAGCAGTCAATTTTAAACCATATATCAAAATGATTAATTGCCCTTAAATGAGCAGATGTTGAAGTACCCTTGAATGGGGCTAACGCCTTTTTGGATTGCAAACATAATGTATTCATGGACTTGGAAAAATATCATTAGGGCTATTAATTAGCTATAAGCACCAAAAGCTTTGGTGACTCCAAGGTGTTCACTTTCTTTTTTTTTTTTTTTTTTCCCCTTTTTTTTAAGACTTAAGGGGGAACAACTGGTTTTGCTGGAATAAGGTTAGCAGGTATTTTTTTAATGCTGTGCAGAAAACCTTGCCAAGTAGCTCAAATAGGAAAAACCATAAGAAATACTGGCTGACCTCTAAATATAGGCAGAAGCTGGCCACAACAGCCAGGACTTAAGGAGAGAGCACAAGTATAGTGGGGCAAAGAAAGAGAAGGGAGGGAATAAAAGAAAGAAACCTGACATTGCAGGAGGCTGCTTAGGATATAATTCTGCTCTCAGCCAAGGGAAAATGTGCTAAACCACAAACGTTGGATGAAGGTTTGAGTGGATTTTAGGGGGAAAAGGTGCTTTGTGTCCTCCTAATTTGGGGAGAAAGGAACTTTTATTGCACAGTTGACCCCGGAGGAAAAAAATATAAATTCCTCTTCCCACTAATCTCGCTTTCCTCCAAACCTCCAAGAGCAAAAGGAGAAACGTAGCAAGCTGTGGCTTGAGACTTTTTAGTAACAGAAAATCCTTAAAAGTGAGCCTGTTTTGGTCTCTTTTCAAATACTGCATCAAATATATTTTCAATGAATTCATGGAAAAAAAGGAGGCAGGGAAGAGAAAAAAAAAACTTTTTAAATCTGTTTAAGTTTATAAACAAGATTAAAGAAACAATGTCAAGGGTCTTATGGAAATGGTGATAGTGCCCCTTTAAATAAGAGCAAGTGGAGATTTTCTATATCACTGTGCAGTTTAAATCTTTCTTGATGGACCGGACACTAGTCCTCCTTAAATCCTTCAGAAAGCTGCTTTAAGGAAAAAGGCTGCGAGGAATTTCTTCTCGCTTTAATTGCTTAAGAAACGGTTCCCACAATGAGCTGTGGCCTAGATTTGCCTCTCATTTAAGTTCTGATTTTTAAAAGTTCACAAGTTAATCCCCTTTCGGTCTCACACGAATGCGGTTGGCGTCGGGGACAAAGTACTGGACAATGTCTGGAACATTTCAAACCCGCAAAAGATGCCCCATACCAAAAAAAAACCCAAAAAACAAACCCAAACCCAAAACAAAACCAAGCAAAGTGGCCTTGATTTAGTTAAGTAGCTATTTTAAGACCTTGTTGCCATTATAATTTGAGGCAAGTAGAAATTGTCTTGCACTGTATCTGCCGTAGATGCAGGGGTAAGGAGGTTTGTCAGTGTTTGCAGTTTTCTTCCTTGACCATCTTCCAAGGATGGAGCTTTATTTCTCTTTATTCAACCTAAAATTAAATTGTCCGCATCTATAGCACAGTTTACTGTCCTGGCAAGAGGTGTAAAATTCACAAAAAAACAAAGGAGAGAAGGAGGGAGTTAATGCATTAGCTGTTTAAAACATAACCAGCTTGGCTTTGATTTTAGTTGTTCTGAAGGAAACAGCCACGATTCCTGTGCAAATGCAAATATACAATTCTGTGTGTATGGGGATGGGGGGTGGGGGGTGGGGTGTAAAATACCCGAGATAGGGAAATTACCCGTGTTTCTAAATAAAATGAGGAAAGCACAATTTTCTTCCAACATTATGCCCTGATCGTCCCACTGATTTTTTTTTTTCCCCAAAAAGCAGTTTTCAAATTAAAAGTAGCGGCTGTCCTTCCCGTCATGCAGGTGAGGGGGCTTAGAGACCACATGGAAAGCTGAAATTCACCGTTCACTTAGGAAAGACATAAAAAAAGGTCTTTGAAGGGGGTTTTTCTGGTACATGCATAGACTCAGCCAGTTAGCCAAAATATTACCGTTAATATCACGGAAACTTGAAACGTCCTTTCTACTTGGTGAACTAACAAATTCCCCACACCCCGTCTTGTAGTGCGGGATCAAATCGGGGTGGCAGATTTATGTATTTTCATATTTCATTTTGTTCTGCGATGCAAAACTTACACACAAAAAAATTGCCCGATTTCTGCCGCCTTCTTCCCTGTTTTTTTTAAAAACTGTTCTTATTATTTTATTGGCGGGGGTGGAAATAGCCATTTCTCGCCCAGCCAAGCCGAGGTTTGGTGTCGGACCCGGTGCCGGCCGCAAGTTTGCGGAACCCCGGGGAGGACGGGGCGGCTCAGGAGGGAGCGGGGCCGGGAGCTCGTGGGGGACCCCCCCGCTGCAAACCGCCCCTTGCCGGGGCTGCCTTCCCTCCTGCTCAGCCCGCATCCCTCCCTCGGTTACCCGCGTTTTGGAGAAGAAACCCCTGTAATCTCGACACAGCTGGTACCGATTTCCCGATGTTTTGCCCACATCGATACCTTGGGGCGGGGGGTAAATGTGATAAATCAGTTCTGCGGACAAATTGGGGTTACTTTCCCGGGCTGCGCTAAAAGCACTATTTACTCGTTTCTGCGAAGAAAGCGCTGAATTAAACGCAATTATTTATTTATAGGGGCCGGTTAAACAGCAGAAATCCCTTCGCTGAAGAGCTCGGAAAGATTTTCTGAAGACAGAGGGAAACTCTTATTAATTCTTCGGGGGAAAAGGGGGGAATTAAAACTAAGGTTTTTTCATCGAAGCAATCACGAAATCTCCCGTGCTTAATAGCTCAGCGAGCACAAAGGCGAGACAATGGTGAAATCGCGGTCGGAGGGGTTGGGATTTTGTGCCTGGGCTGCAAGAGGCAATTCAGAAACCAGAGAGGAGACGCGCTGCCCCC
>VYZW01018665.1:8203-45401 GCA_013401315.1 Balaeniceps rex | reverse complement strand
TAAACAAATCTTTTAAAATTACACAATGTTTCAGGTTCTCCGTGAGTTATGGGCAGTAGTTGGTACTAGGAGAACTACTAAAGGAGTTCTTATTTTTCAGTTCTTCCATCACTAATTGAATTACCAGGTAGAGCTAGCTGAAATGCATACTAATGAATCCAAGTGGTCATTATGTTCTCATNGGAAACACTTCTATTTCAGTAGTTTTAGCATCATACTGCACAGAAGCTGAAAATCTCTCTGTCCTCATCTCTCTAACATATCACTGGAACGACAGAGACAGGAAAAGAACGCCGCAAATACAGTGTGTTGATGAGCTAGTGGCATGCATAAAAGGAAGCAAGGAAGATGCAATTTCAGGTATTTTATTATACTCCAATTTTCACTCAATCTGATTGTAACCAGCCATTTTCAGAGCCCATACTTTCTTTTCTTTCAGAGAAGCCTCAGAAGCAGGGGCTTTTTTTTATCAGTATGAGAGTAACTTATTGCAGTGTTGATTTATACCAAGGAGCAGGTGGGATAACTTGAGGCCAACTTGAAGCTTTACCATTTAATAAGCAATGGGCAAATGCAGCTCATCACTGTATGGTATGCTGTGAAAATACTACTTACTATTTTGATTTCCACAAAGGAGCTGATGTTTTTGTAAAGAATGTGTGCTTCTGCAGATGGGAGAAACTCTGATGATATGAAAAACATTGATTAATCAGGTAAGCATCCCAAAAATATATATATTTAATCTAAACATGCATACAATTATATATGAATATTATCTGATGGGCTTGGAGATGCATTTGTTCTCATGTCAGGCCTTTCACCTCCTCCTAAAAACCTCGTGAAAAGAATAGGCAACAATAGGGTCAGAGTTAAACAAATCTTTTAAAATTACACAATGTTTCAGGTTCTCCGTGAGTTATGGGCAGTAGTTGGTACTAGGAGAACTACTAAAGGAGTTCTTATTTTTCAGTTCTTCCATCACTAATTGAATTACCAGGTAGAGCTAGCTGAAATGCATACTAATGAATCCAAGTGGTCATTATGTTCTCATTGCAAGTTTCAGGTTATTTTTGCTATCTTACTAGGATTTTGTCTTTTTTTTTTTTTTTTTATNCCATTACAGACTTTTTTTCTTTATAATGTGCGGGGTCAGTGCATTCCTGAGAGCTGCAGCTGAGATTTCAAATTCCAGACCATTCCTGGGAGGAAGTGGCACTGACTTGGCAGGCGCAAGATGTAGGTTCTGTTCTTGGCTCTGCAATTTATTTCCTATCTCACTTTGCACACGCCTTTTTCTTCTCCCATAATACATTTGTCCATCTAAATTGCACAGCTTTCTCGGCAAGCATGGTCTTTCTCTTAGTGTTTGTATCTGGCATCACTCAATAGGGATCCTGTTTCCTCTTGAGTCTTCAGCAGTATTGTAACCTCAAGCAATTAAGAAGAGCAAAAGGCCTGATTATTCTGCCTAAAAAAAGTCTGTAATGGAACTAACACTGTGCAGATGGGAGAACAGATAGGTCATATGACTATTTTGCTCCATTACACAACAAAGAGTCAACTGTGAGCAGCTCTCTAACAAGCTGGATGTTGGTAATTTTTTGTCCAGGCCACTCAGCAAATACTGATAAATAACAAGTGAGTATGCATTTATGAGCGATTTATTAACCAAAACTAGGAGCTAACGTTGTAGCACAAACTACACTAAAAACAAATGGGCATACTTAGTTTGCTGTCACCAGTAGAGGCATCTTCAGTAGTGATAATGGAGACTTGGACTGCAGACTCTGCAGGGCACAGATTTTGCTCTGCATTCATACAACAGTTAGCACACTGGGATCCTGGTCCATTATGAGATGTCATGAATGCTAAATCAACGCAAATACATATTTAGTAAGGAGCAAATGATAGATGTTTTGTGGACAGCCAGAATGCCGTATTATTTGGATTACAGAGTTCTAATATAGCTCAGGCAGTTCTAAGAAAATACTATAAAGATGCCTGGGATATTTTCAGGAGCTGTCTCATGCAATATTCAATCAACTGAAGTGATTCGAAGCACTGCTGGTATTGGAGAGCATACTTTGCTGTATTAATTTGTGAGCTGTTGCATACAGAAATCTGAGCACACAAGAGATCCAGAATCACAGGTAATATCTGACAGAGGTCTTTATATCTTAGAAATTCAGCCATCAACATCTGCTGAGCTGGGCTCTGGTTTAGATGAGATTTATGGAAAAGCTATTGATTAAACTACAGTTTAGCTCTGTTTACCACTTGCACACACACACACACACAAACAATTAAATACATTACAGAGCTGAATAGGCATTTCAAATTATAGGATTTTCCACTTCCAAAAGCACTTAAAAACATTATCCACAGACATACATATATATGTTTGCACTGTTTAATTGACATTGTTTTCCCAACTCCTTCAAGTCACCTGTAATATCAAATCAATTAAGTATTATTTTCCCAACCTATTTACTGAGCTACCTAGCAATCAATCCACCTACACACAGAGAGAACAAATGCTCATGGGGGATGGTAGAGCTTAAAAAACTGCTGAAAAACTGTCAGCCTCCTCCAATGGCAGCCAGGCTCGTAGCTTCGCAGGATTGCACAGCCTGACATCTTGCAGAAAATAAGTCCATGGGATAAAAGCTCCATATTCTGACAGTGCCATTCCGTCTCTGCAAATCAATATACTCCTGCATGGAATAGCG
Source organism: Balaeniceps rex (assembly GCA_013401315.1). Taxonomy (NCBI): domain Eukaryota; kingdom Metazoa; phylum Chordata; class Aves; order Pelecaniformes; family Balaenicipitidae; genus Balaeniceps; species Balaeniceps rex. Next base: position 42,672 of record VYZW01018665.1, on the reverse strand, counting down.
TTACTATTTCAAGTTATACACATGCTAAATATGTTTTGGATTACACTGGTATAAACAAATAGATAAGAACACATTTCTTTTCTATCTCTGGACATGAGGTCATCCTTAAGACAGAAACTAGTGCTGGGGGCAGGACAGTAACCTGGGACACTCAGGTAAATCAGGTTTGGTTTCTGTCATTGTCACACACTTCCCAGGTGACCTTGGGCATGTCATGCAGGGCCTGACTTCCAAAGGGAGCTGTGCACATGGTGGAGGTGCAGTAAATCCCAGGTGTTTGGTATCAGCTGGTCACCCCATCTCAGCTCATCCACCAGCTCACAGCATACTCAGCTAACTAAACGGTCATCTCTGCAATATACTAAATTTTGTTATGTGTGTGTGGCAGTGATGAAGGAAACAGAGATAAGATATAATCAACTGCTTTTCTGTAAAGCTAGTCTAAATCAGGGTCAGTTAGGCTCACAGGTGGTATATTCGCAAAGTCTCACTGTGTCCTCTCTCACCAGGAAGCGTATGGCGTCGTGGAGCAGGAGAGCTTGTCCTATCCTCTGCCACATCAGGCTTTGCCATTGCTCTGAAAGGAGCTCCCACTGCAGCTTGACATATAGGACCCGTCTTGTGAGAGGGCATATGATCCCATTGACAAATACTTTTTTGCCTATGTGTTCTATTCTCTAACCTTGTAAATCAAAGCAGTAAACCCCTTTTTTCCTCCCTTTGTTTGTGCTGCATCTCAAACTTCATCCCTGAGCAGCAGTAACGTCCCTAGCACAAGGGGGCTCCAATTTACACAGGAAAATCTGGGTCTTTCAACATGAACCAAACAGTAATAAATCCTAGCAACATGCTGTACAGAACCAGCATGAGACTGAAATCAGAGATGGCTATAAAGCTCTTTCAGAGCAAAAACTATTATTATTTGCATTGCTTCATTTAGTAGAATGGCAAGTCATACCCCTGTACAAATACGTACATTTTTGGGCACCAAGCCAGGCACTAAAACAATAGCAACTGTGACTTGTCAGGTGAGACAAGATCAATCAGGCCAGGATTTGGAGTTCAAATCACTATTGGAACTAGAGCTTCCTGGGAGCTAAAGCAAACTAAATTAGAGCGCAGGTATTCACACCGCCAGAGCATCTCAAAATGAAATTTAAAGGGCTTCTTCACAGAGATCGGCGGGTAATGCAAACAAATGCCCATGAATATTTGTTCACATTTTACAAGCCTTTGCTTTGGACATTTTCACCTGCCTACAGTACTTTAGTGTGTGTCATGTGATCCACATTTCATGGTTCAAAAGTCACAGCATTTCAGTGTTCACTGCAAATGGGTTCACTGCAACATTTCCAGTTGGGGAATAATACCAGATGATTCCCCCTGCTCAGCTCTATCTCTCAAGACAGTCCAACTTCTGAATTCAATGCCAAATGAAAATTGGGAACTTCCTTTCTCTTCAGACCACACCAGTTTTAGCAAAGGCACCTGCTTAGTGTTTTCAGAGTGGTGTTACTTTTCTTTGCCTTCTATGCTCATCTCAGTCAGGGCTGAAGAAAGGTCTAAAACTCGTCTCCCAACATGATGGCCTTTTGCTACTTTATCCCTAATATCTGTTCCTCCCTTTACGCTCTCTGTGCTAATCTTCACTCACTAACCAGTTGATGTGCCTACGCATCCTGTACAATGAGACACACTGGCAGCTGTCACAGCATCACTGAACCTATTGTTTGATGTGGTGCATGCGTACTCTTTTCACAGCACTTTTAATCTGCCTTTTCATCACATTCAATGCGAATATACCACAAGGAAGGAACAGAATTTCAGTTTAAATCAGCCACTGTTATATACTGACGACAGTTCTGGAACAGACATTTTATCCCTTATTGTTCTTTTTCATAAGAAAAACACATTGCCTTCCATAAATCTTTTCTGTGAGCCCACAGGGTCATCTATTTGCCAAAAGAGCAATTATTGATTATTCCCAGTCTACAGCTTCTGTCGCTGTTCCTGAAAGTGTGTGTCTATTTCTAATCAGAGCTGAGGTTATGACACAGCTTTTATCATCTGCTTTCCTGGAAAACAGCAATATCCCAACAATATCCACAACCAATGCAGTGGTGTAACGCACCAGAAAGAATGGATTCTTAGTGAAGGAGCTTCTTTTATTAGAATCCCATATTTTAGCAAGGTTGATACCCTGCATGTCAGTCAAATCAGCTGCAAGTGCAGTCCATCCTCTGAGTCTGTCTGAGCAGCAATCTCTGCCAACTCTTTCTAGCACATTGAGGCTTAGAGGAAAAATTAAGCAGTGTTTCAAAATACCAGTTAGGCGTAAGACTTAGCCAGGCATTTAGAGTAATGATCAATCACTTGAAATTTCGAATCTGGGTGTTCTGATCCTTCTTGCTCGCCAAATAATCACATTCTCTCACCAAGGGACAGTAAAAGACATGGATCTGCTAACTGATGTTCAGAGGTTTTATATGAAAACCTCAGCCATTGCTGGGACTGACTGGCCCCAGGAAATGCCAGTGACACTCCTTCTTAGATCATTAGTTTGAATCAATGATGATGGTTTGAAGGGGCCACTGTGAAATGAGTTGCTAATAATCATCATGTGTACAGACAGCATTTCAGAGTGGTCTGGGATGCCCCATGTCAGCCTTTACTTTATGTTCATGTGTTTAATCCCCATATCAGATAATTCACACCCATTTAAGAGTACCAGCCTGGGAAAATAAATCCTCAGATAACCCGCACAGTCAAATAATCCACCAAATCAGATGTGGAGGGATGACCGGGGATAGGAAAACTATTAGGAAAAAAGGCGCAGACCGTGGGAGTCAGAAGCAGTAGAGCTTGTAGAGGAAAAGGGGTGCTGAGGTAAATGTCCCCTCATCTTATCCGTAAGCGTGGGCAGAGACCATGCTGCTCCCAGAGCATTTTGGCTTGTTTTTTCACAGAGAAAGAGCAGCCTGTTCATGAGAGAATATAATACTATATGGAATAAATGAGATTTGAAAACTGCATATTTTCCACCCACACTACAATGGGCATTATTGCTGGCAGCCGGCAGTGGGAATAGCTGGGTAGACAACCAGTCTTAATTAGGAGGAAGGCATATTCTTCTCAGGAGAAAGCCAGGCTTGCAAATGTTTGCATCGAGCACATTCCATGGATTTTAGATGCAGCACCATTTGCAAAGCAAGGTCTGATTGAAAATGAGTGCACTGTAGGGCATCATTTTCAAAATCCTGCACAGGATATTTCTCCAGACAAGCAAAGGAGGGCAGGTTTTCAGATGCTGTCACTTCTTACTCTATGAATTGTAGGTGATGCGTTCATCCAAAATACCAAGTGTCAGAAACAAGGGCCACAATGTCTGCAAGGGCTGAGCCCTCTGAAACATCACAGACCCGTGAGCTGGCATTTGAACAACTCAAGCTGAGCTGGAAAATTGTTCAGGGCTCTGTTGCTGGCTTCCTATGCAGCCTTGGCTTGTGTGGCTAAACTTGGTCTGCACTGACGCTGGGAATGAGCAAGTTGAATTGTCTGTGTAGGTGTAAGCAATTGCACCCCCTTAAATCACAATGATGTTATTAAGGGAACTTCCTTTAGGATCACAAGGGGTTAGGAAAGCCAGACCAATCAAGAGTTCCCCAAGAAAATATGGCCCATCACTCTTGACACATTGCCAGTTGACCCTCAGAAGCATTAGTCCCTCATGGAAGCCACCACTGCCTTGTCTGCCAGAGCTGACATAAGAGAGATGGAAGAAGTTGTTGCTAAAAAGCATTTTGCAAAAGGATTTCCCACGTAAGCTCAACATTTGTAGAACAGTTTTGATGCCCTTGCTGCATGTGTGTTGTTTTTAGAAAACTGTTTGAAAACAGAAAGCTGATTATTGTTCATGGTGAAAAGCTGAAATGTTGTGTTGTTTATTCTGCTTTGGAAGTGTTTCGGCTGCAGACATCTGAACCTGGCTCCATTTCACTTGTGTATGGCTTCCAGCCTCCCCTGGAGACATACTCACACACACACAGCCCTGTCCTCTGCCCTCCCACCAGCAGGCTGCCACTGAGCCAGGAGGTGCTGCTTCCTCTAAAGTAGTCGTCAATGTCAGCACATGAATCCACTGACAGATGGAGACTGAAAGTAATGAAAAAAACAGTCCTGCCCTAGAGATCAAATCCATCAGCTTTCCACCATGTCTCACTCCTCTTGCTCGCCCAGGAACTGATTCCCTAAGTTCCCCTGGAAGACGAATCTCCCTAGGGCCAAAGCACAAAGCTGCCAAGAAGCTGGCTGAGCCGGGGTTTTGTTGTTTCACACTGTAATTACACATTAAGATTTGGAATGTTTTTCTGGTGGTTTTTTTTAGAGGCAGCTGAGTCTCTCCGGCCTGTCCCATCCAGATGGTGCTCCAACTGGATGCGAATCTTCAGACAACACTTTTCAAACTTGATCTAAAAACCCAACAACAACAACAAAAAATGTAACAGTGAATTCTGTGCCTGTGAAAGAAACACAGCGGTGAGAGGGTGGGAGAAAAAGAGCCAAATCCCCTAAAGGCCTCAGGTATCCATAACAGACACACAGACTGGGCCGGGGCCCAGGTGGCACCCGCGGGTCGGGGTCTGGCCCCTCCACTCCTTGCAGGGCACATGGAGAGAGGCTGGTGCCCCAGGAGGTGACAGAAGTGATCTGCATGCTGAGCAGGAGCTCCGCAGAGGGAGCCAGAAGGAAACAACAGGCACAAGTGAGTGCTGTAAATCCTCCTGCTCTGTGGTGCTTGAAGCAGGGCTGGACAGAAGGCTCCTCCATCCACACAGGCCCTTGTCCTTGGATTCGTTTCCACTTGTATGTCAGGATGCTTTAACAGAAATCCCATGCACAAGCCTGGAAAGAGAGATGCTGCCTCCAAGCTCCCTCCTGCCAGAGGGAGGTCCTACCTGCTGAGCTCCACAGCCTTGAGGCCTCTCTCACCCTCCTGACCCCACAGCTCTTTCACTCCTTTCTACAAGGGAGCACAGATTTGAGTGTAAGATGCTCCTACCCAAAGCATCACCAAGAGAGACAGGCCAAGAATGTGCTTCTCAAGTTGGGCATGACATTAATTGGGTTGCCCTGCTTCGGGGGTTGGTGTTTATCTAAAAGATAATTCCACAAAAGGTGCTACCTACCTCCCTTTTCAGAACAAAGCAGTTACATCTGATTTTGGGGAGAGCCTCGCCTTGTCATCAGGTGCCGTCTGTTCAGAGGGTGTGGGTCAGAGCGGGCCCTTTGCAGCACCACTCACAGTTCCAGTGATGGTGAGGCTCCAAGGCACACTGCACAGAGCACAGGTGTTAGCCTGGGTGTTTAGACAAGATTGCCATAAAAAACGGAGGTGTCAATAAGTGCTTTAAAAGATGGGTTCTAAAAGGTGGCGTTTAAAAGGTAGGTAATTTTGGAACATAATTTTTGAAGGATATGCCAGAAGTCCCTACGGATTTTGTTTTGGGTACCCAAGTCCTTTCCTAGATCCTAACTTCAGATCCTGTATTTTACAGAGCAGATGCAAGCATCAACGCTGCAGGTCTCCTCCACTGCCTTTCCACCACAGACTGCACCAATGCCTGTACCACTGCTCTCGTAGTCCTCCTATAGGCTGACCTCTGAAGAACAGCAAGCAATAGCAAGGGCCTCCATGATGTGCCACTCATGATGTGCAGGCTCCACAGACGTTATCAGATGAAAGCATTTAGGCACAGGCATGGAGTCACCAAATACACCTGAACTATAAGGCACGGCCCACATGTCTTTGCTTCCAAAATACCAAGCCAGCATGGCCTGGGTTCAAAATAAAATGTGATGCAGTTCCTCTAGAAGTTGACATAGGTTGTTATTTTTTAGTTTTGGTTTTTGTTTTTTTTCTTTTAAACTCAGAAACAAGAAAAGGCCGTTGCCAAGAAGGTCTGTCTGTCAGAACTGAATTGAGACCATAAAGCCATGTAGATAGGAACAGCAGTTGGCAGCAAATACTGAGTTTTGATCCTACAAAGTAAAGGATTTCTACCCCTTCCTGAACACCCATGCGACTATTTACACCAATTCATTTCCATGAGTCCAGAGCTTGGGGAGCCAGCATGATGCCTGATGCAGGAATAGCAAGCTAGTACATGACAATCCAGAAGAAACTAAATTTGAGCTCCTTTCAGATCACCTACCGTGTGATTATAAAGGAAGCCCCTCCATCTAAATGGCTCCATGTTAATTTTCTTCATCTGTTTCACACGTCCCCCCCTTTATCTCCCCACTTCTCCAACAATACAAATGATGTTGGCTTGGACATATTTTCTCTCCAGCAGTTCAATAATTTGGAGACAGCGATGCATCAGAGCTCTCAGTTGGAAAGCACATTCAAACATTTACTATTCACTCCTACGCTGATTACTCACTCAGAGTGCTTAAAAAAATAATAATAGCAACATTAAAAAACAACAAAAATACCAACCTAAAACAAAAATGGGAATATGGAAGTGTACAGCATTAAAATAAACTCTGTCTCCCTTGCCAAACTCATTAATAATTTTGGCTTTCCAAAAAAAGAAAGATTTGGATTGCTCTGCTCTTCAAGTATCAAAACATCCAATTAACACAGCTAATTAGCGTCACAAACAGCAGTCAAAAGAATGGTAATTTAGATTCAGGATTTCAAAGGTTTCTTAATCCCAGGCCAATGCAACTAATCTCTCAGAGGCTGAAAGTGTTTTGTTATTGCAATGCAATTGTATAGCATCCCATCAATTAGTGGCATTGCAGGGAACACTNTTATAAAAAAAAAAAAAAAAAAAAAAGAGGGGGAGGGGGACAAAAAGGAACAGAGAAATTTAGCTCCTTAAAATATGCAGTATCAATTTTTCCAAATAATTTATACCATAGCTGGAAATTATTGTGAATAACACTATGTCCTTCCCAAAATCGAGCCAGCAGGCTGAAGGGTTTTTGCTAGTTTTTAAGAGATTAATAGGACAGTAAAGTCAGGCACACAAGTGGTATCAGGTGGCCTGCAATTAGATGTGTTGGCTGATATGAACATTTTCTTAGAAAGGGAGGGAGGAAATATGTTTGAATGAAAAGATCCCTTTCTTACCAACCTTCCCTTTATGCAGGAAACACACAAAAATGGCAAGATTCTCAGCAGACAGACACTGTTACATCCTCATCACAGTCAATTGCACATTATCCAGGGATTTGACCCCCAAAGCTCCTGGCAATCCCAAAGTTTACCACATACCTTACAACATCACTCACATTTCTGAAAGCCCAGTTTTTCCAGTGGGAAGGGAATGGAGGAGCACTCGGCACCACTGTTGGAATCCCTGTTCTTGTCTTGGCTACAGAACTCAAGTTACCAAATTAAGATTTGAAGGTGTATCTGCAACACCCAAACGTCTCTGCTTGTTCAGATCAGCTCCATTTTAAGGGTAAAGTCCATTGGAAAATGAGCAAGGTCCAAGTTCAGATACAAACTTTCTCTTAATTTGCCATGTTTCTTTATAAGTTCTAGTCCAGCTCAAAGTTTCTGATCAGAACTTTTAAATTTTTACCTTCTTCCATACTCTGCTGCCTGGCCCTTCCCAAAAATGTTGCAGTCTTTTGGCCTTCTGCTGAACTTATCTTTATTTCAGACTAAAAGGCTTGAATTTCACATTATACCTTCCCCAGCACCAACAAAGTGAGATGCCTTACACCTAATCTTTACACTGGCCTATAACATGACCTTGCAAGTCACTTGTGCCTCAGTTTCCCTGACTTCAAATCAGTGCTAAGTAGTTCCAGACTGCACTCCAAAGGGATGCACAGAGATACAATAAAGTTGGCACATTTAAAAAAAAACAAAGTGGTACCTGATCTCTGGAATCAAACCATTATATTCTATGAGCATGGCAAGTTGAGGGGATTATGACAAAAATGACGTTTCAGAATAACAGTGGTAAATCACAGATTTACTTTAAGCAACCTCTATGCAGAACTGAGCTGTTTAGCATAGCCCACACCTCGAAGAACTAGAGTGATCCAACTATGTAACAATAATACTTTTTCCTTCCAGCATATGTACACACTGACCCATACCTCCTCACAAGAGGGCCTGGCCTTTCTATTCCATTTCCTGTTGGGTACATAGCCATCTTCCAAACCATCAGCATTTCTGTTGCAGAGGTACCTGAGGGCTTCACAGTTCTGGATGCTTTTAGTCTAGTCACAAAATGGAGTCTACGCTTAGAAGAGGCTGGGGGTGAAACGCTCACTACAAAGTAGTTAGTCCTACCCATAGTATCCTTTCTTCATGTTTGGAAAAAGAGTGAGAAATCCTGAAAGCAAATGGACTTGAATCAAAACAAGATCAAGCAGTCAGAAAACAGATTCTTCATGATAGGAGGGAACCTTTGCCCTCCCCAGTCCTAATTTCTAGCTCCTATATGGGACCTGCCATACAACTGCACTTAATAAGATTGCATTGAACAAGACAACCCATGAGCAGAACAGGCTCTATAATGAGTTAAGTGCATGGCCAAATCTAACTGAAGTCAAGAACAGGGAACATACAAAAATGGGACCACTCTCTACATAAGCCCGGTAAATGATCCCAGTATCAGTTCTGGTCCAGGCAAAGTAGGTATAAAAAAGGTATTCAGAGGTGGAAAAGTTAATGTACAAATACAGCGTTCACTCTTGAAACCATTACCATGTTTTAAGGCATAAAGCACTAATGAAGATGTATGGACTCAATCTCATGGACTTATAGACTGAATCTTTGCCTCACTTATATTAAGCTCTCACTGCTCTTACCCACTCAATCATCCTTAACACACTCATGGGCATCAACCGATTCTTTTGTCCTATACAGAGATCCTCATATGCTGCAGATTTTGATACAAAGTCTAAAGAATGGATCGTTATTAAACGGCGCTTTGTTGTGACTGGACTCTGTACTGGTTGGGTTGAGCTGCTCCCATTTACTCAAGAAAAATTAGGAGAAAGAAGACCTTTAGGAAGCCCAGACAAAGCAAAAAATTTCTCTGAACACTATGCTTGATTAATGCGTTATTAGAAATGGCCCAAATGGGAACCTTATCTATGAATTCCTTCACTGTTTCAGGGCTAAGGAATTCTCAAATCAAAGTCTGCCTGCATTGTTTTCACAACAGAATGGGTGTTAAAAAAGAGAAAAAATGAATCTATATTTATTTCTGGTTCACACAAGTCAAAAAGCTTACCAGTCTTGCAGGATTCAAACCTCAAAGGCAGATAAAGAGGGTGATATCATAGGAACATTTGTACTATTTCTTTAAGAGTACTGAATCCCAGAGCCACCAAATCACTCAATAACACTAGGAACACTGATGCTTAACTCTCCCCCCCAAACGCTTCCTAAATCTCAGTACCATTCAGCTAAGCCGACACTAAGGCAGGACACTCTCTGCAGCAAATACGCATACAGGTGACAGATGGAACTCAAACATTGAAAAGACTTTGGGAAAACAACTCAACTTCTGAGCATTAAGTATTCAAATTATGTGGAACTTCAACTGTTGTTCCGCTATTGTATTAAGAACAATTGCTATCAAACGATTCAAGGCACCTTCTGGTTCTGCCTCAAAGGAGAAAGTGCTGTTTTGATCAAGATGGTTCAACATTTTTCACCTCCTGCTCCAGCTTGATAACAGAGTTCATGGACAAAAGAGAATGAAAAGGTAGGAGCAGTTATCTCAAAATAACACTGCAAAAGTTAGCAGGTAGCTGGTGAAACTAGGTTTTAGCTGAAATCCTGCTTTGCAGGCTTACTGAAGATCAAGCAGTAAGGTGCACTCTTACTGTTTGGCTAACTAAACCATGACAAAGCCTGTGCTCATAAATAAACACATATACTTTACATATCTTATAGTCCAGCGAATCATTGCCAAACCTCATATTCCTGATGTATAAAATGGAAAGAATATTGGCCTTACTTTCTAAAGCAGTCCAAAATTCATGAACATGAAGGCTAATATATTGGAGCTCAGAAGTACTTTTTATGTAGGGCACATTTACTACCTTTTTTTCACCTTGTCCTTTCTAGATGCGTTTAGAAATGTGCAATAGATTCATAGCAAGAAAGAATCTTTGTTCGACCAGAAAAAATATCTTGAGGTCTGAACTTCCTAGTGTTAGCGAGTCTAAGTCAGGTGCTGAAATATGATCTTAGCATCATTTCTATGTATATTAGCTCAGAGTTAATAGATAGGTACATAGATCTACATTACAATTAATAAGCCTAGCCAGGGAAAAGTAGGTCCCACAGCACACCTTTCAGAAGCAAGCCGTTACTAATCAGCATTTTAACGAAGCATAATTACAACAGCTTATGGCTCCCACCAGGTAAAGCAATAATTATAGGTGCAACCAAATAAACAGGGAAAATAATTACCTATTTCTCAGAGCTAATATTAATTTAACCAGGCTCGGAGTGATGGCCAGACAGACAGCTCAGTGATTTGACACTGCCAGTTAGAAAAACTGTTCCGATTAAAACAAAGATCACAGTTGCAGTTGTCAAAGAGGGGGGAAGGTACACAGTCTTTTTGATCTCTAGTACACCTTCCAGATTTCAAACAGGCGATGTGATTATTCATTGGGCAATGAAATTCTTGGTGTATGCACTGTGTATGAGAAGCATATCTTCTGGGAAGAAGAGGTGAAACACCCGGGACTGACACACACAGCCATGCGGATGGCCAGCATGAAAATACACAGTTCTGAGCAGGGTGAGGCGACCCAAGTTAAAGGGCCCCAAAAATATCAGGGTTGTCTGCAACAACAGGGGATTGGATTCAAGGAGGATGTCTGCTTACACTGCTGGACAGTAAAGCAGACAACTTTGTGCACTGACAGACACATCCAGACAGACGATCCAAGGGTAGCCATGCAAAACATGGGCAGGACACCATACTTCCAGCGACTCTCTTATCTGCTTGACAGGAGAGTTAACCACTGGCAGAGGAAGTCCCTGAGTTAGTCCTGCCACCATGACTGGCTCAGAGTAAATGGTGCTGTTCAGATGGATCAGCAGAAACCATTTAATAATTACTTTCCAGGGCAATTTCTGCTCTGCTGTAGTTTCTATCCATGAAGAGCAGCAGACGCAGACACATCAAGTGCCGCTATAATATCTGGAACACTCCAGGCTTCCTCTGGATTATGGTGGCTTGTAAGCACACCCCCTCCTGGACTCAGTGAGGCTTTCTGATTGCATCGGGGATCCCCCACTGCATTGACACTCTGCCTTTCGCAAGCAAGTCCCTAGCATATGAAATAAAAACAAACCAAAGCTTTTGAATTTGTTTTCATGATGCTCCCATCTCACTATGGAAACACAAACAAAATAAAGAGGTTGATGATGATTTATTGCACACAGATGAAAAAAACTACAGCCCAGTGGTGTTTTTGATTCCAGAGCTAATACTGTTAAATATTAATACCTTAATTATTCTAATACATGCTGGTTTCGCCTGGTGATCCAAAGGAAGGAGGTGGGGGTCAGGGAGTGTGGTGGAACGCTGCCAAGCACAGGCTGTTCCTCCCAAGAGTTGGAGACTGCAGTGTGGAGGCAGAAACATGGAGGGAAAGTAGGCAGGTAATAGGAATAACACTGCACAAAATCGCAAGCCACTGGGTCAAGACTGAGACCAAATGATATTGCTAGTGATGTCATTACGACACAATCACAGTGTGGCTCTACTAAGCCACATTTGTCCTCAGGCCACTTTCCAGCCCTCTGAGTGTTTCAGCAGCACTGTTTCATTGGGTTCTCCAGTGTTTCAGAACAAATTACACTGGTAAACAGATTTATGGCAACACTTTGGGCTGAAAGACCAACTATGCCTTTGAACAGCATCTATTCCTCAGGCTGATACAAGTCAGCACAGACATCTCTGACTCCAACAAAACAGCTGGGAGGAGTGAACCAACTACTATGGGAGTTCACTAAACGGGTTCACTAAACGGGTTCACTAAACCAGTTCAAATCCACAAACCATCTTTCCTCCTCCCTGAATGTTGTAGTGTTGGGTTGCATGGGTGTGGGGGCCAGGCTCTGCCTAAAGCACCCATTTCACGTTCAGGGATGGAGCATCCTTTGCTAGGGTTGCTTTGGCTTAATCGTCAGAACAGCTCCTTCATTCTCATTCTTCCCCCATTTTTTTTTTCCTCAAGAATTGCCAAGCCTGAAAACATTCAGTTGTGTTTCATATTTAGCAAAGTGACTTTGCACATCCGTACTGATGTCAGAAAACAAAGGAAGAAAAGTAAGGCACTTGCCAAGGACAAAACTGAAGGGGGGAAAAAAAAAGGAAACCATAAAAAGGCGGGGGGGTGGATTTAAGACCGTTCTGAAATTAATAAAAACACAGTGACACCAACATTCCTCAGGAAACCATGTTCTCCTGAGGAACTCCAGAACTAATCGTTGGGAGAAGGTTTGATATGTTTCAGCTAAGCTAAACCAAATCCCAAAGCCTTTTTAGCCTCACCATCACTAAATGGAAGCTTATGCCACTGCAATTTGGGCTTGAATTGAAGACATGAATGTCAATAGAGTCAAGAGGTTTGGATACAAGTGGGGTGGAAAATTTGCGCCGAGGGATAGATTTTACCCCTTGCAAAAGCTGTAAAGCAAGGATTATACAGAAAATGACGCTATATTGCCAAGAGCAGGATATTTAAACCCCTCAGGCAACTTCTATGTAATTTTATTATTCTTTTAATTTAATTTCCTAAAATCTTTCTCTTTCCCCACTCCAAACAGTAACCATGAAATAATGCACTGGAACAAGACATGGTGGGGCCAAATTCTCATCAGCTGAAGCACTCTAAGCTCAATTTGAACTGACAAGTTGCCTGCACGAGGCTCTGAATCAAGTACTTGCCCTGTGTAAAGCAACTTTTCCTTGCAACAGAGGGTATTCGGGGTCTTAGGGCCTCAAATCTTCCTGCTGCCACAGAGCCAAAGGCCTTAACTGAAAGGAAGATGGGGAGGGACAGCTAACCTCCTGTCCTGCTGCCTTCCCTTTGCATGGCACAGAGTAAATAAGGAAAAGGCTGCTAGTGTCTACACAGTACTCGAAAGCAATAGATATGTTACCCCACATGTCTTGGTTGCCCACATGGGTTTTTTGAACCTGAAATGTGCCATGGATCGCTTCGGGCCAGATGCGCAAACAGAGCTAAAACCTCCACAAGCAGTTAAGATACAATCAGAATTCCTAGGACATCGCTGGAATTAAAAGGGGTTCAAACCCTACGTGTTTTACAAAGTCTTGGGAGAAACTTTTCTGCATTTTAAATGCCTCTAAAAACCTTTGCCTCAGTTCACCTATTTTAAGTACAGTAATAAGCATCAGCCCCTGTCTCAGAAGTGTGCTACGACATTTCCTGAAATACATTAGTCAACTCTCATGAGAGGGCCAAGGGGCAGAAAATTCTTTACATAACTATTGGTGAGGAGGAGAACTCATCCCATGCTAACCATGGTTATATTTCACAAGAAAAAGGCTCAAAGTGTGTATACGAGATGTCTTAAGCACAGGGTTTCTATTCAGCTGCTGTCCAAAAAATATGAAGCCTCCACTGAATTTCCCAAAAATCTTTCTCCTTGGAAGCTTATGTGATACTCCAAGTAGCTGTAGGAATCTTTCCAGGCAATTCAAAGTCAAAGCTCCTGCTGCTGGCTGCCTGAGTCACTTTTACAAAGGTTTTCCATGCCACTTTATTTTGAAGGATGTTACCTTAACTTCAAATTCCAAGAAGAATAATACAGGGAGGATTTTGCTTAGCCTGGATGTAAGTTTAATGCCTGGCTGATCAAAGCAGGCTCTCTCTATCCTGCATAATATCTGACTTCACAGAGCTACATTGGCAAACTGGTCCAGTGCTTTCCACAGAGAAGGAAAATGCACTGGAACAACATGAGTACATGAGGGATCAGCAAGGATGCCAAAACATCCATCACTGAACCAAATACTGCAAAGGTTGGACAAATCCAGGGAAGAGCTGGATAAACTCCTCTGCAGAAAGAGAAGGCTGAAGTCCAAGACAGCTTTACCCAGCTGGTTGCCTTATCCTCATACTAGATAAGGAACTGCACCATACAGTGAATGAGCAACGTATCTCTTCCTGCACTCACAAACAGGCAAGTACTTAGAGGAGTTACCTTGAGGACCAAATTCACTTTTTTTTTTGCTTAAGTGGTAAATGGAAAATACATATAAGGTACCTAAAGTCATCAGTGTCCTTTCCCATCCCTCTGCCTCCTCTCCCGAGCCTGAGCTGCTGTGGCCTTGCAAGAGGACTATGTGCTCCCCCCCCGCCAATCAATGTGACCTGACAACCAGAGATGTGGGAGCTGGATGGTGGCAGTGTCCACAAGGGGACTTGTGTGGCTGGGACCTCACCCATTTGGCTCAGAAGTTTGGCCACTCTCAAGCAGAGCACACAATCAAAAAGAGAGCTGCCACCCTCATGCAGCTCCCCTTTCTCCCAGGCTACGCAGCTAGGCTTACAAAGAATTGCAGTTTTTTTCAGGTCTACAGTATTTTCTGTAAAAGTCTAGGCTCTGGGAGCCATAGGATTATTGGAGGTTTCCCCAGCATTCATTTAAAAATGCAATTGTAGGCTTCACAGTTGGAGAGAAGAGCTTAATAATGCAACTGTATGCAGACCTAAAAATAGACTAAAAATATTTAAAAGACTCCCAAATATACCTGGCAATGCTAGATTCCAGAGTCGCTGGCCCATTCCCTTGTACTTCAAGCTTTTCTTGCATGCACAGGGAAACAGAAGAGAGAATTTAAAAAAGAAAAGAAAAAAAAAGAAGAGGAAAACTTAATTGTAAAACTTCAAAAACATTGAGGTGAGAATTAGGAGAAGATGCAGTGTCAGAGATGAACTCATTTACAAAACTGCCTGGGCTGCCAGGGTCCCTTTAACTGAACACACTCAGCAGAAAAATGAGTCCACACTGTATGCAATGAGAATGCTGATGAACGTCATCACCATGCAATGGCTTTAAAATTGATTTGTCGGGGGTAGGAAGATTTTGTTTCACCTTCCTTAGTGGGGAAGCCAGACAGAGCTTTAAACTTTATTGACTCTGGTATTATAATCACAGTTGCTGGTCTTTCAACCTGTTCCAGAATTGGAGGTTTTCTTCTGTGTATGACTAGACACTGTAGCATGGTCGATTCTGTGCTGAATTGAAATTCATCAGAGCCTGCTTTGTCTCAACAGAGTAATAAAAGCCTAAAACGTTATTATGCATGAAATGGTTATGGAGCTGGTGAAAAGGTTGTTTTTCCCCCTTGTTGCAAAAAGGGGAGGAGAAGGGAAATATCTGACCTGACAATAAAAGGTGACTGAAAGAAATATAAGTCTTTTATATAAAATTGGCTGTACCTGCAAAAATGTGTAAGGGAAGCAAAAGCACCAAATGGATCTCAGAGGAGTCCAAAGGATGAGATGAGAACTTCACCAAGCCTTGGTGCTGTTCAGTGCAGGGGACTCAGCTAAAATCCATCTCTGCTCATAGATAACCCAGTGTTTAAATACAGCCACAGTCTGCACGTTCACCTCCTTTCTTGATCTTCTTCTAACATGAAACATTAGCAGGTACTCCAGGACACAACACAGCAAAACCATACTCTCCCTGGCTCCAATCCTGCAGAGAATTATGTACTCACTCTACCCCTGTGTCCCAAGTGAAGCATTTGTAAAAGTTCCCCATGGGATCAAAAGGCCTCAGCAAGACTCATCTTTCCTAACATAAACTAAATCGTAAAAATATATGCACACCATCAAGATATGGCTGGGGGTGGGAGAGAACCACTGTAACAGGTCAAGACACCTTGATCTTTAGAGGCTCATCTCTCCCACCCTAAGCATTGCCTGCTGAATACCTGTGATTTAGGCAGCATTTTGTGCTGTTTGAGGCAGACTGGCGGTGGTGTAGTAGTGTTAAAGCCTGGCCGCACGTGCAGTGGAAAGGGGGCATCTAAGACAGGTGCTCGAGGATGAAGGACACACCCTGTGTGGCCTTTCTCTCTGAGTGCCTATTAGAGTTAATTAGCAATTAAGTAATTGAATTATATACAATTGTACAAAAGACATACATATATACATAGATAAGTACCACGCACTAGTATATATTTTTCATATATGCGCAGTGGCACGTACACAGAAAATAAAGACACAGAAGGAAACTTTGACCTCAGTGTACTGGGTGGGAGTTTGCTAACCTGCATGGATGACACTCAGACTCTGCTGTTGCCCAGAGAGGGCCCTACCCCAGAGGCAGCTCCATAACAGGGCTGCCTACACCTACATGTCAATACCTGCAGGGCCAGACTCAGGGTCCCTTGGTCCACACCTGAGCTGAGTGGGTAATGCTAGCTTTAAAATCATGTTAAACATCCTTGAGCCACTAAACACTTCTAAGAGTTTGCAGGAGGTAAGAACAGGGTCCCAAACACATGCTAAACAAAACCACAATGTCTGTGTGCTTTTGTAAATAGCTCAATATAAACCACGCATTTTTACCTGCCTTAAAAAGAGGCTCATGAAAGTGCTGGGTCTCCAATCCCCTTGAAACGTCTCAGAGGGGGGCTTTCAAAGCAATAACTATTAAAATGTTACTGCCATTTGTCTAATGCAATTCCATGCTCCACATCCATCTTTGGAGAGCTGACTTTCATTAACACTTCAAAAATAATTTAAGGTTTTCGCAGTGAAGGTTAGAAACTTTTCACAGCTCAGAGCTAATAGCTTTGCTGTTTACATGCTATAATGTCTTGATAACCTTTTCAAACACACTGTGGCCGGCAGCTGGGACCTGTCCCTGCTATTTTTGTTCCCAGAATGTAACAGCAGAAATGCAATGACTTTGTGCCCCTGAAATGGTCACATTTCTTCTCTTTAGGCTTCGCTTCCATTACAGCACTAACAGAAAGGGCCTCACCTTTTCAAGAGGCTCCTGATGTATTGAAATACAGCCCTGGCTGTCCTTTCCCTGGAGAAATGAAACAAGCTGATTGTCTCATTGGAAACCCAGTTTCAGGGGGCATAGGAGGAGGGCAGGCAGTCTGCCTTTCCTATCTGGAGGTGCCTTGGAGAAGACAATGAACCTATGTGAACTATTTTGCCTGGAAGAATAAGGATAGGATTCTTGTTTTCAGGTGCTGGGTGTCATAATCCCACAGTGTTTGTTCTGACACTGCAGCAAAACAAGTGCTGCAGCTCTTTTACTGTGCTTTACTTGAGTTGTGTGCAGATTACAAATCCTTACTGGAGATATGGCAGGCTGGCACACAATAGCTGAATACTGTGGCATCCATGGGCTAGAAAATGGTGTCTCTCTCTAAAAGCAGGAATCTCACTTGCTCCAGTCTCCTGGCCACTCAACAGCTGGAACAGGGAGGCAGGATGGAAGGATGCTGTAGTATCTACATGCCTTTCTAAAAACATCACACAGGTCTAATTTCAGCACTTTCCTTAAAACCACTGGGCCAAACAGTGCCCTCAGATACAATTTACATGGAAATATTCAATCTCCTGGAGAGCTCCAAGAGGGGTTTTCTCTCCCTAAACCCAGAAGCAAATAAACGCAGCTGCTCCAAACTGATAGTGAGTAAAGGCCCTGAAGCTGAGAGCATGGGACCAGTCCATTCTTATTAAGTTAAAGCATTAAAAGCCCTGGACAAACTGTAAAAAAAAGGAGACATGATCAACTCAGTCAAATTTACAGCAGACCTGGGGGCACGTCCATGATGTTCTCTCTCGTGGGAGCTCTGCTAGATACAGCCTTGGAGCAGTCATAAGCACCACAGCACGTGTTGCGAACAACAGGGTAAATGAGCCCTAAAAGAAATCATTTTAATGATCATCTTTCTCCTTTTGGGCAGATATGTGAAAGGCAGAGGTCGGTTTGTGACAAGCTCCCTGTAGCCTTCTTGAACCCATTCAGAGACCAGACGAGATGAAAGGAGGGGTGGTAAGTTCTTCCCAGTACAGACAGGCTTCCAGAGGGCCCCATGACTATGGGTGGCATGGGCTGCTGCCACTACAGAGGGCTTGTCCTTTGAGAGATGGATCTGCATATGGGATCCTAGAGAGCATGGTGTAAAGTATTTCTTGACACTACCAAGTCACTGTAAGTAGCTTGAAGACAAGTACAGGCTTCTGATCTCCATCCAAGTGCCTTAATTTTTTAAGGTTGAAAAGTGATGACAAAAACTTTTAAAAGATTCCTTGGCTTGGAAGGAGAGGGGAATAAATCAAAGAGTAAGGTATACATCATACAATTTATTGTGGCTTATTTAGGCAGCTTGGCTAAATACTCCACGGAAAGCTGCAAATTCAGCAGAAATTTTGCAAGGAGTTAGCGTAACAAATGAGAACAGATAGTGATCAGGCTACAGAACAGCAAAACAGAGTCATCGTTAATTAAGAGACCCAAATGATGAGACCCACTGAATTAGGTCAGTGAATATGCCCCTTCCTGCTCTAGTTTTAGGTTGTGTAAATGACTTTAAGTGAGGTCGTTTTCAGAGTTCCTGCAGTTGCCAGTGGGGCCATATAATGGACGTGAGAAAAGCAGCCAAGAAATATCCAACAATTTAGATCTACTCTAGAACTGGGTCAACATACGGCAAAAGAAAATTAAAGTCAACAAATGCAAAGTAATGTTCATCGCCACACGATCCTTGGAACCCCTGCTAAGCCTAATTTATATAAATGGCTTAGAGAAGCTGACTACAAACTGGTTAAGCCTGCTGACAACACAAAATTGGGGAAGTGGACATGGAAAGGAAAGAAAAAAAGGAAGCAAAGAAATTCTACAGAGTCCTTAGCTTTGCTAGGTAATTTGGACAAGGTGCAGCAAATAACTCTTAATGTTGACAAATGCAAAAGCAATACAATTTATTTGCAAGATCTCAGGACAAAATGGGAATTGCCTTGGACTTAGCAAGGGGAGGCTAAAACGGCTACAGCAGGAAGACTGTAGCCTTCTCTCACAAAGGCCAGGTGGCACAGCCATGTAATTCATTTTTAAGCTAAGAAAGGAATCAAGGTGAACAAAAAAACCCCAACAACATTCAGGTTGCTTAAAGATAACCCCCAATAAGCAACAGAATGGATCTGCACCTATTATTACATCTTTACAGCAAAGTCTTTAGCTAGCAAAAAATCTGCAGAGCTAATACTCTGCAAAGCCCGAGCATAGGCAGGACCTTGATATAGGTGAATGCAGTAACCTTTGCGTGAGCCAAATGGAAAGTGGATAGGGTTACTTCTGGGTTACTTCTGGTAAGGACTGCTTTCTAGGTTGCTTAGAAATTTCAGTCCTGTTACACTAGCAGCCCTAGAGTACAAAAATGATGAGCTCCAAAATGAAAACCAAGCCTTTAAGAGAAGTTGTTTTTAGGGAAACTTGGCTATTACCTCAAGATTGATTCCAACACCTCATACCCAAATGTGTGCAAGGATGGTTTCTTCCAAACAATCAGGACTTGAAAGCTGTTAGCAGATGAGGCACTGAGAGGACAATTTTGCAGAAGAACTATCACACAGGTTCTGACACTGTCCAGCATAGCCAACTGATCACACTGCAGCAAAGGGCAAGCTAGAGATATCAAGACTAAAATTGAAGAGGAAGCAGAATCAACTTATTTTAAAAACAAAACTTCCAGGACTGTCCTCCATCTTCATAAAAAGCAATGGAAGGTAACCCTTTGGAATACTATTGTTCAATTCAGACATTAAAACCAGACTGCATAATGCTTTGACAAATATACTACACAGGGTGTGAGAAGTGACTGACCTAGATACAACAAAGTGATACATGCTGTAATAGTGAAATGAGCAGCAGGAAAATCTATAGGACTACTACTGTAGGCTATAAAGGGAGAGCAGATGAGGACGAGTTCAGAAAGGAATCTAAAAGAGAGGGAATAAAAAATACAACACAGATGACATCACAAGTGCTGTAGTCAAGGAAACATGTTTCATTTTTTTCCCTCAGTTCAGAGCAAGCAATCATAAAATGGACAAAAGAGGAATTCAGAGCCACTCCTATCTTCTTTCCTGAGCTTACACAACTTTCAGGGACAATAAAAAGCAGGTTTAGTCAGTATAGATTTGGGATCTAATCTTCACAAAGGTTTGATCTTTCAATGTTCAGTTCATAGTAATTTTGCTCCTGACTTCAATGCACATTGCATCAGGCCAAAAATACACAGAACACAATCTACGTAGTGAGAACACCTTACCTGCCCTTTTTTTGGGTAGTCTTTCAATCACCGACTATGTGTTAGAATATTATATTAGCTACTCTAAGTTAAATGCTTGCAACATTGTCAAGGTGTTATGATTGTGTAGTTGTTTGAACCTTTTTATGAACATTATCTCCTTTAACATAACAACCAAGAAGGCGTTATATTTCTTACCCTAAGCTAAATACCTCTGGACCACAGAACCTGCAGAATGGTACAAATCTCCCCCTTCCACTGTCAGAGGTTTCTACTTCCCAAAGTTCACAAAGCAATTAAGAGGATTTGCAGACAAGCATGCCTCGCAGCCTGCTAGACATCCAAAGAGGCATGAAAAGATCTTTTCCCTAATACAGTTCAATCACAAAGCAACAAGCAAGCCCACACCAGAAAAAAGAAAAAGGATGAATGACAGGCATTATACTTTACCAACAGTTAACCAACAGATTTTAACATCCTAATTTACTTAACCATTCTTAGGGTAACATAAACAATTTTATCATAGAGTCCCCACTTCTACACAGTATCCTGTCTGAAGTGGATCCCAGTCACTTCCAAATGTAAATTCAAAAAACTGATGCTTTGCATTTTGCAAATCATGCAATTTTTTCTTGACCCAGCGTCACACATTTAGTCACAAGGGGATGCACATTTCTCTACTGCAGGGCACACAGAATCTGGAAAATCCCCCCACAAAGCTGTAGTTCAACACTGGGGAGCATTTGCCCTGTACCAGGACATGTGTGGCTGTGCAGTGATCATGGTACCAGTATCAGCTCCACCCATCCAGTGGCATTCTGAATCAGGAGAGGGGTAGCAATGCTGCATTACCAGTGCAGGATTGGAGGAATCACAGTAGATCTGCCCTCCAAATCTTGGGTGTCCATCTTACCGAGGAAGCCTTCCATATGAGGTCAAGACATGACTGGTCAAGAAATAGTGTTCCTTTTATTGTTTGTAAATTAATTTCTTGCCCCTCTCTTACAGAATGAGCTCGGGGAAAAAAATTGTTGTCATTTATTTCCTTTTAAGCTATTGTATCATTCTACATTTTTATGTTCTTTACAGACTCCTAATCTTTGAGTCACTGCTGTAACTAATATTTAGATAATAAATTGGGAATCACAAATAGATCACTGGCTATTAAAGATGATGGCATGATGCATCCTCTGGATCAGGAACTTCTCGATGCCCTGATTGCAAAAACTGGACGAATACTTCAGAGTTTCCTCTGCCTTATGTCTCCCAGTTTTCTTCATCTTTAGTACTATTCAGTAAAACTTTATTGCCACTAAAAGCTTTATTAAAGTGCATAGTGTCGCCTGAGGTCAGACCAGCCAAGTCTTGAGCCTCATATGAACTGTTTTGATGCATAGAAAATTTGTCTTTAACAATTCCAGCCTCTTCTAATAAACTGGCCCATCTCTAAAGAACACTGATTTTGAAATATAATTAACCTCCATGTATTCTGCCTTGTGCTGCAAATAGCACCAGGAAGAAAAATTTTTTTACCTGATTCACTCTTAACTGTTATATCATGATTCCTTTTATTACGATTTTGTGCATTTCATCCTAGTGGGACATGGAAACAAGTTTGGGTAGTTTTGTTGCCTAAATTTTCTGCTGCACACCAGGTGCCTGGTGTGGCTATGTTCTCTGCACTGGAAAAGAACGTTTATTTCCCATTTCTATACTGTCTCTATCACTTTTCCTAGGAGGGAAAGATCTTTTCCCTAATACAATTCAAAATAAATATAACAAAATATTTCTTCATACTATATCTAGGCATTTTAAAGCCATTTTGGGGTGATGTAGTTATACATCTCCCAGTTTAATTCAGTTTTATATCTGTTCAGTCAAGCAGAAGCTTTGCCAAAGTGTATAGTGTTGCTATAGAGAGGCCAGACCAGGTAGGTCTTGACCTTGTATGGAGAGCTTGCTCAGGACACCAAATTCCCCATATACACTGGTGACCTGTGGAACTCCTTGCTGCCAAATATCAAGGATGCTAAGATCCTGACAACATTCAAAAGAAAGGAGATAGCAGAGGCAGATCTTGGAAACATGCTTTAGCCTGCGGACCAGGGGAGAACGTGGGGTGAGCACTGGGGGAATGAGGAGAAAAAAGACCCAGCAAGTTTAAGGGAAGACAGTGGACAAGAAGCTGCACAGCTCACCAATAAGCATATGGGCCTTGATGGCTTTCTCAGGTCACCCTGGGAGTTTGCTGCTGCAAGGGGGAGGGGGAAAGCATCATGGCCAGCTTTGCAGGCTGGGTACAATCCTGCTCCTGCTTCTGCTGCTTGGTGGAGGACTGGGGAAAGGATGACTTTGCTGACAGGGAACTATGCATACACTGTGTGCCCGTGTCAGGTCCTCAAGCCAGCACAACACCCACCAGATCAGCACTAGACACAGGCAAACGTGCCCACCCCCTTGCTGGCAGTTTCAGAGAAAGGCCCCAGATAGTTCCAGATAGGCAAGGATCAACACAACACTTTCACTGCACCTTTTCTGTGCCTGCAGCCAGTTTTTGTACTGTTCATTGGAGAGCTGTTACAAGCACTAAATTCGCTCTTTCTCCCACATGCACACCTTGTAATATCTGAACTTAGGATGCATCCTCTTCTCATTCAAACTGGCTGCTCTGTTGCTCAGAGCTGAGCTAGCTGGAAAAGTGAGAGGCACGAGCTGACATTCTCAGCTTGCAGAATTTCTTCCACAAAGAAGGGATTTAGTACATTTATTACCACCTCAATTTAGATGGAAAGACAAGGAGACAGCAGCCACCCATGAGTCAGAAGGGAACGAAGCTGGGTGGAGAAAGGTGGTGAGAGGAAAGTTGTCCCCACAACCATCAGAAACGTCTGATCTTCCTCAGAGCTGCCTTGCTGAAAGTATCCTTTCGTCATTTGCTCAAATGCAGCCATCACCAGCTCTCATGCTCAAAATAATTAGACTCATGCCATTTAAAGGAAGGTCTTCGGCAGGTGGGAAACAGCAGAAGAAAAGCACAGCAAAATGCTATTCCCTGCCAGCCTTCTAGAGAGTGGTGATATGGGGTAGCAGCAATCTGACTGGAAAAAATGGGATGGGACAAAGGGGACATGGGTTGTTGAAAAGGCCGAAAAGGCTCAAGGTGTCCGCCTCGCTCATCTAACCTGCATGTCTCTCAAGCAGAGGAGTAAAGTGCTGTCTATGCTGGTTTCCTGGTGGGCAGCAATGAAGGGAGGCAGACAAAGTGATATTTCTCTCTCTCTCTCTTGCCTTGAGCAGGTGCCAGCAGAAAGCTTTGGCAGCTGCCGAGTGTTGTGCTCTGGGAATTTCTGCAGCACAGTGTTGGTCTCACTGCCGCAGTTGGATGACACCAGACCCAGTGGTGACAATGAGCCTTACAAGGAGAAGTGAAGGTGTAAAAACAAAATGAAATCCAAGCTGTGTTCTTTTGAAGGAAAGAAAGCATTTACTGACGTCAAGAGCTGCAGCCAGTTCCATTTGAGGTGCGTGTCGTGCCCAAAATGAATTTGAGAGACCACAAATTCACCTAGAAGATTGATTTCATGGCCTGAGAGTCAGAATATTAACTCTATATCACTCAACTCCGAAACGGCCGCTCTTTTTCCATTTGTGCTATTCTTCACAGCCAAAGCTGTCCCACCTTTTTCTGCTGAGGCTGGAAGAGCGCTGCGTGTCACCCCCTCACAGCTCACCAGTGTCCAAGAGGCACTAGAAAAGCAATTAGCAGTGAGAGGATTAGGGAGCAGTGAAGCATGCATGGTGCGGCGAGAAGCCAGGGAGGCAAGCGGGCTTGCAGGGCTGGTCTGGGCTCACCCGTAACTGCACGTGGGACCATTCTGCCAGTCAGAAGGCTCCACAGCAGATGGAGCAACACCTGATTTTTATTCCCAAAGAAAGTAACAAGTGGAAAGAAGGATTGCTTTCTACAGAAAGGAATAAAAGCAATGCTAATTAAACACTGTGCCTGCCTCTCTGCTTTGGCTCCATGTGCTTCGTTGATCCAAAGGCTACAGAGGTGACTGTGGGACAGATTTCATCTTTGGTGTCACTTGGATGATTTAGATAGAAACACAGCAGGCTGATGCTGCAGGAAATTAGCCAACTTACTTCAACACACTTGCA
This sequence comes from Balaeniceps rex, assembly GCA_013401315.1. Classification (NCBI taxonomy): domain Eukaryota; kingdom Metazoa; phylum Chordata; class Aves; order Pelecaniformes; family Balaenicipitidae; genus Balaeniceps; species Balaeniceps rex. The sequence continues at coordinate 18,187 of VYZW01018665.1, read as the reverse complement.
CCCAAGATGCCAAACAGCCCCAATGTACAGTCAGTTCTTCATCATCCTCACAGTGAATGATGTCTCTTTGGGTGACACCAAGCCCAATGCCCCATTCTGCCCACTGTCTCTCGACTTTACCCTGCTCTCTACACATCATCTGGTGTGCTTGTCGAAGGGAAACAAACAAAATACGTTCTGGGTGACCCATGCTTCATCCAACTCATCCAGTTAGCCTTATTTTCAGTCCAGCTCAAACTTTCCACTACCTGGAGCAAAGGAAGAGGCAAGCAGCTCACCTAACACCACAGGGAAAACACAGACCCAAGCACCAAAGCAGATTGAGAGCAGGATGAGTCCTGGACAGGGAGTCTCAGCTCTTGGAGAAGGGAAGCTTTTGCTGCCTCCTTCCTCCCTCCAGCCTTTTTCAACCCCCCCAAACACACTGCAAAGCCAACACAGATAATAGAGCAACCAGGGGGTGGGCAGGAACTGTGGCATTTGCAAAGGGATGGACACACAGCAGCCAGATAGCTTGGAGACAGACTCCCACCAGGAGCTGGTCTTTGGCGTCTCTGTTTGCCCTGCAGCAGTTTCTGAAGCACAGAGGTGTTTGCAAACTCGCTCCCGCTGTCCCTGTGCCACAGCTCAGCTCTTCCAGGGAGATGGGAAGCTGATTAGATCTCTGCACTGTCTTCCTCAAACACTCTCCCTCCTTAGCTCATTTTCTGTTGATGCGCCCAGTGTGGTTTTCTAGCTCCTGACAGGGTTAATTGGCAGGCCCAGTAGGGGAAATAAAATGTTTCAGCTCTGTGGTTGCTTTTTTTGTCCTTGCTTGCTCTTGAGGCTGTGGGAAAGTACTAGCTCCTGAAGGGTTAAAGAGCTAGCACAGCAGGTAGCCAGCTGCTCTAGATCTCTATAATTTATTCCTGGCCCCTATTCAGGCCCCTGCACGCTGCTCAGGTGCATATTAAGGCCACTACAGGGCCAACACACAACCCCTGCTCCTCGCAGCCTGGGGCTGCAGGGAACAGAGGGTACAGGCCAGGGCCGGGGGATGGTCAGGTCCAGCAGGGGTGAGCTGTCAGGCAGAGTCATGGCCACTGAGGGCCAGTTTGGACCCAGCAGCAAGGGGGCTTCTGTAGCCCTTTTGCTCTCCCTCTGGGGCTGGGCTTGCACAGAGACACAAGCCCCCTCCCAGCTTCTTCTCTGGAAGCACTCTTGTTCCTCTTCCATTTTCATCTAAGTTTCCAATGAAGATTTATTACTCTGAGTGATTATGCTGTCAGCCAAATGAGGGGGGAATAGGAATATCCTTTCTTGCATTCCAGCCACTGGTCCGTTTGGCTCTCAGCAAAAAGAACCGAGATTATTTTAGTGCCTTTTTCTTGCAGGTATTATTTATTTGCAGGCTGACAGCATGCGGGAAAACCCATCAAGAGTCAAACCCCCAGGGCATGAAGCTGGGTTATTATTCACCTATTTAAAACCTGGAAGGACCTGGGTGGTCAGTTAGGTGCATGTAAGATGCCAAGGCAAAGACTCCCTATCAGCACTGAAGACCAATCAGATGTGGCGTGAGAAGCAACTGAGAACAGGCAAAGAGGGCTGTGAGGAGACAGAAACGTCAAAGCAGAAGACAGTAGTAGTTTCCATCCCACACTCAGAAAACAGGAATTTTACACAAGATGATAATTGACAAGGAGATGAAGCATACATGGATGCACAAAGAGATTTTCCCAAGACTTGTGAGATCAAGATTTATTTTTGCAGATTGATTTATTTGGGGGGGGTGTGGTTTTGGTTTTAATTTTCACTTCCTTGTAATAAGAATATTCCCCTGTCATGTGAGAATGCAGCTGCAGCAGTAACACTATGCTATACTTGGATGACAAGAACACAAATCCAAATGTAAATAAAAAGACAACCCAACTAGTCCGATTTTGGTGCTCACCTGAGAGAAATGCAAGTAACAAACAGATTGCACCAAAAAAATACCCCTCATGCTGGATTTCTGACATTACTGGTTAGATTATTAAAATGGTAATCAGTAAAAAGGGCAATTTCAATCAATCAACTTCATCTCCTAAGGAGAAGCCACAGGAGGGAGAGTGAAGGAGTCAGGAGATCTGGTTGTGCAGATTTAGGCAAATCACTTTGCTCTGTATGCCTGTTCCATTCTCCTTTTATCTCACTAGACTGTGTCCTAGCCCTGTGTCATCGTCTAGACAATGCCATTTCTCCTGTCCTCTGTTTTCATGCAAGAAAGGTCTGGGAGAGGAAAGGACAGGCACCAAGTCTGCAAGCTCTTTACAGAGCCACAAACAGAATTCAGATCACCAAGTCTTAACATCCCTAGTTGTAAGTAAAGGGCCAGGAAACCCTCTGGCAAAATGTACCTTTTTTCTTTCCTTATGTTGGTCCAACAGAGAACGACAACTTGCTATTCTGTTAGCCCAAGCAGCAGCATCCTGCTCGGTGAAGCTGAAGGCTTGGCCCTGCTGATGTACTGTGCGTGTCAGCACAACAACACTTCTGCTCTCAGTTTGCTTTGACGACAAAATCCAGGAAATTGCACACAAATGCAATGTTAAAAAACCCGTTACAATCGCAAAGCTGAAAGCCTGCTAACTGGGAAATGCAGGGAGGAAGATTGTGCAACTCGCCTGAGGCCAGGCAAGGAATCGGCGATGGAGCTCACAGCCGAAAGCAGGTATCCTGACACACAGAGCTACCCCCTAACTACAGGTCAAACACAAGGTCCTAAAATTCCCTTAATCAAACAGGACTGAAACACCCTACCAAGGGCACTGCAAACAAAGCTCACCAGGAAAAATAGAGCTTTTTGGGGCGACTGTTTATGCTGGCAAGGTTTGAGGTTTGTCAGGCTCCTTTAAGACCCCCCACCAGGCTGCAGCAGGAGCCAGTGGGATGGGGTTCCCAAACTGCCTGCACTGCAGAGCACGCTTGGGAAATAAATTGCACAGAAACTCTGTCCCTTTGGGTTCTTCTCTTTCTCTCCATATTATCGTGTCACTGTGCATGTCACCTTGTAATACTGGGTTATTTATCATCACTGAGTGCCTAGATTGGCCCTGCTAGAGAAAAATCAAAGAAAGCAGCAGGGGCTGAGGTTTGATGAGAAGGAAACAAATTCTTCCTTTTGAGAAGCTTACGTACTTCTCTGCTACCCCATACACACCCACACATGCACACACACATTTCCAGGCTGCTCCTCTTCCCCCCACCAGCAGGCTCCTTTCAGCCTGGCGAGTCCTTGCTCTTCTCCCTTTTCTCTGCTCAGATTCAGTGCCTCGTTTCTATGGATTTCTGTGTCAGCTCCCTCAAGGATATTCGCTGGAATGGACACATTTACGGGATGACTAATGCTCTGAAAGCAGGTAGTGCTATTATAGTCATACAAAAGCCACCTATTTTTGCTGCCTTGCGCTGTCATCCTGTTAGGCTATACTTTGCTTTGCCTTGTTATCGTACCAACTTCCCAGCACCATTACTCAGGGCTGTCTGCGGAGGACTGATAGAGGGGCATCTTTGTTCACTGCAGTGGTGGCTTGGAGCTCCCCGACACAAAGGGAGGCCTGCGAGTTTCTCTCTCTGTCATAACTCATTTCCTTCATGAATCTTGAGAACGTACTTAAGAAGAAAAGAAAAAAGTTCTGGTATATATGCATATCTAATGTATGCGTGCACTCACACATATATATTTTCCTACGCAGAGCAGCAGCCTTAAAGTGAAATGTTAGAAGATGACTATGTTCTCTTCATCCTTATATCATATTTGAGAGAATCACTTTGAAAGTCATAAGGTAAATTTTGAGTATTGTCTATTATCTTCAATGATGTGTGTTCACATTAACTACTGTATTGGCTTAGAAACTCTCAGCTTGTCTCATCTCAGTTCTTGGCACGTGATCTTTTCTGTCCCTGCACTCCTGGGTTTGGTGTGGTAACACTGTGAGGGTGCTGTACTTATCCTCAGCCACAGACCTTCTCTGCCTAAATACCATCTAAGCACCCAGAACTGAGAAGGAATGCAAGATAAAACACAGGTACGGAGTTTAAATAAAATTGCATTATTAGAAGCCACGTTTCTTGAACGTCAGTCCTGACACCTTATTTAACTAATAGTGAAGTGACCAGGAAAAAGCAATGTCAGCATACGACAGTTTTAAAGTGCATATAACAGAGCAGGGACCACTGCAGGAAGATCCTCAGGCAGACCAAAACCACCAGAATCTCCAATGTCCTTTTCACCTTGAAGGGAAAAGCTGGATTTTCACTTCCAGCTCGGCACTTTGCAAAACCTGGCAATCCTGACTCCAGCTCCTTTTACTCCTCACAAACCCAGTGGAGGGCAGTACAAATTGTATGTGTGCTTCCTAAACTGGTTTATGCCAATCCAGCTTGTGTGTGAGGGATTTGCATTCTGAGAGCCTACAATGAGTACAGAATTATTAATACAGCGTTGTACTCAATAGCTGAGACACTGCTTGTTACAGGGGAAAAAACACTACCCTTCTGCTATAAAGGATCTAAATGGGAATCAGGCTCAGTCTTGTCTCATAGCGTAAATGTCCTGACCTGCTGTTCCCTACTTTGTAACACAAATTCAGCTATAATCAATTATGGCTTGAAATGCTCCTTAAATACAGAGAAAAATCCAAAGCACATGCAAAGGCCTCTGATGGTAACTGATGCGATAAAGCAGTGTAGGAAACTCCTTTTTCTTATTAAAGGCTGATTTTAAATCCCTCTGCAGACAGATGCAGTTGCTGTGCTGTGTACTGCTAACCTTGAATTCACATTAACAAGTGTATCAAAACTTTCCTTTTCCAACTGAGTGCTTAGTATGGGAACTTCTCTGACAGCGGCTGCACGTTCTCTCTCCCCACATTTCATCACCGAGCATTCACTGCTAATCAACAGAGGTCAAATCTGGATCCCATTGGGATTCACAGTGAAAACTGTTGACATCAACAGGTCAAGAATATCCAAGAGATGATTTAGACAACAGAGAGCAGAAAACGGCCACCACATTCTCAGCTGGTGTAAATCAAGATAGCTACAGATTTACACCAGCTAAAGATAAGGCAGGAAAAAAAAGACAAAAGAGAATAAAAGCATCTTTATTTAATGACCTCAGATGCAAACAAAATCTCATCATAGCACTGTCATGTAGAAAAGCTTTGACCTAGCCAGGCTGATACAACAGGGAGGCTCCTTCTCTGACTGCTACTGCCTGCCAAGACGGGCCGGGACACAGAGGGGAAGCAAAGGAAGAGAAAAACCTGCTTTGTTCTTGATTTCAGCGACCATCAGAAAAACATCCACTTCTCTTCAATCGACTGCCATTGAGGAATGAAACGTTTCGTGCCAGAAGAGGGCACTTTAACTACAGGCAAGCGTGAGCTGTGCCGCCTGGTGCTGACGCAGGCAGGCGAGGTGGGGAGGGGGAAATCGCTTCATTAGGCCCAGCCTTACGCTGGGAAATAACTACAGGGAGGTGCAAAGAGGCACCAGGCTGCTGGGCCTCCGCTCTCCTCCTAAGGGCTGACACTGAGTGCTCATCCTCACTGGTTTTGCTGCCTTGGACTTGCTCAAGTCCCCCCCCATCAGCAAAGAGCTCGAGCTTGTGCTCCTGGGTCACGCAGGCTCTGTGGCAGGTCAGGCCTATTTTGAAACAGAAAGTAATTGTCCCACCAACAGCGCGACTGCTGAGGCCCCGTCCCTACCCCTGGTTTCTCCAGCAATATGGATTGTGTGCCAGCTGAAATTCTCCCTGTGCTGGAGCATTTTACAGCAGCTCCCCCACACAGACCCGCTGGTGTGTAATAACATTTAAACTCACTCCAGCCTTTCCCCCAGCTGAGGCACTAGTTGAGTCTCTTTCCTTTGCTCAGCTGCCTGTTTTCATAACACTGGCCCAAACTTAATACCTCTGAGAACTCTCTCTGGTTGGAACCAAAAAATTGTCTCAGAAGTTTTGAGGTGAATGTATATGAAACACACACACGTGTACTGCCCAGCAAAAGGACCCTAAACACAAAGCCTGTCTTCTTTTTTCAGCTGTATCAGCTGGTTCAAAACCACATTGGTCTCCCTACAAATCTTACTTGTTGAAGCACATACACTAGTCCCACCCCTCCAAGCACAACACGGTCAGCCATGTCTCGTCTCCTTAGAAAAATCTTGACAACACAAATTTCAGAGATTGTGTAAGAACCTGAATTATAGGCAAGAAAGACCAGAAGAGATGGAGAAAAACAAACTGAGTGATACAGCAAGTATGAGAATTTCGGTCTGGCTTTGAGAGTTTTGTTTCTTTTCTGTTGTGTTCCCTGTGATGAATCTCAAGCCATTTCCTTGTTTGAGATACATTAGCTATTATGCTGTGCTAGCCTATCTGAACCAGACCATAAACTCCCACTGCATCTATCTGTACCATCTAATTCTCAGTGGCTGCCTCAGAGTGGTTACTCCTCTGTTTGCATCTTGAAAGTTTCCAGACACATAAATAAACCAAGCACGGATAAATCGGGTCTGAAGGTCTGTTTCTCAGATGGATCTGGCAGCTGCCTCAGTTTATTGGCAGTTCATTTATCATCTCAAGAAAAATATTGATGGTCCTGGAGACATAGGCTCTTTCTGTGTCCTGGCTGAAGGAAAGCTGTCCTTCTAGAAAGGCTTTGGAAAGAAAGTCAATGCAACAAATTCTACTTGGCAGACATGTGAGGGATGCGGTGCAAAGAGGAATCATTAAGGAAGAAGGGACACTAGGATGATAACCCTGTTGGCCCAGAAATAGCCCAGTCTCAAATCTTCACAGTATCTACCACAGCAAGAATATGAGATTGAGAGACTGCTATCAGGCACAGTCACGGGCATCTTCTCAAGAGGAGGTATTACTGCTACACAGTAAGAGACAAGGAGCCTGAAGCTGTATTCTGCCAACAGAACCAGACACTTACCAGACCTTGAAGAAATCCACAGAAACTCCAAGATGAAAAGGCTTGAAAACAGGAATAATGGGATGGAAGTACTGTAGACTCTCTCCCCTTGGGCTGGCAGAAACGTGCAGTCCTGGCTCCACCACACAGGAGTGTTAGGAGTCCAGCTGCCTCTGCTATAGAAAGTCACCAGGAAGACAACTGGATCCTCCGAGCCATTTGCATCCCCTACTTTGATTAAACCAGCTATCTTCTGCTTAAACAGCCTGTTAATGTTTTATTGAAAGGAAGCTTGAGATTTGTCATGTATTGATATGGTGGAAAGATATCTCACTTTGCACATGTCCTCCAACACTGCTTCAGTCACATGTCTGCAGAAACCAGTCCAGTGTAAGCTGTTGCTACACATAGCACTCCACTGCCCTGCAGATCCCTCTTTGCTACATCAGAGGTCTTGAGCAGTTAATCTACATACTGGATTTCTTGAGGGACTGGCTGATGAAGAAAAGATGAATGGATTGTCACCCATCATTTGGTCTTTTGTGACACCAGATGACATTTGCTGGTTTAATAAGGATTGCCTAGTTTTAGAAAAAGAAATAACTGGCCTGACAGAATCATGAATGCAACCTGGCTGTGGGAGCACATTATCCACGAGTTGGTTTGCTGAGGAAGAGTGATGCACTCCAATCATAATGGCAGAAAGCAAGGTATTTGGGATGTTGCAGTTTTCAAAAACTGTGTGTTCCTCCAGCAGGAGTTGGTTCCTAGACTCTCTTAGCCAGATGACCAAAACTCCAGCCTATGCTGAACAGAAATTCAGTTATTTTTGAAAAGATTTGAATCCCTCCTAAGTTTTGGGAAAAAGAAGAGTACAGCAGAACACACACAGGCTGTTAAGTGCATGAGGAACTGAACACATGATGATTACAATGTGTACGCTGAAACTGAAAGCCATATTCTCATTTTGGTGCTTATACCTGCTGTTTGTGTGACCAGAGCAGGATTTATCCTGAGCGCAAGTAAAAATCATAATGCACAGCAAATGTAGACTCTGCCATTAGAGTCACTGGAGTTGATTCTCCATTGCTTGGCAACCCATACAGTTGTGTGTACCTAGAAAGTGTAAGATGATATACCAACTCTAGAAATGAAGGACTGATTCTGATCTGGTAATATTTTTCCACTCATGGTGTACAGGGTAACTACTCAGACAGCAAATAACTAGGTAGGCTAAGAGACTTCAAACATGAAAAAAAGAAGTCTGATATGAGTACCATGAGGAAAGCAGATGGGGATCAGCGCTGCTTCCAGTGCAACAATTAGGAATCACAAAATAAAGTTTGCAGGTGGTAGGCTTAAAATAAACAAGATAATATTAAGCTGTGGAAATCCCTAGCAAGGAATGCTGTGGATGCTAAAAATGTACACAGGTTCATGGGAGACAAATCCATTGAGTGTAACTACAGACATAATCAACATCTCTGGCTCCAGGATCCCCAAACCACTAATTGCTGGAAGCTGGAAGAATATTCAGGGGAAGTATTGTTATACACTTATTCTATTATTATATTCTTCTCAGGCATCTGCTTTTGGCCTCTGCCAGAGGCAAGACACTGCAGAGGACTGATTTTGATCTGAGCTGATTTGGCTGTTCTTCCATTAAGAGATGAGATATGGGAGAATCAGACCCATCCTGTTCTTACTGAAACACAAGGTTTCCAAACACTAGATCAAAGCTGCAGATTATCTTTAGTTTCTGCCTGAGACATGTTCAGACTTTGTAGATCTGAACCCTGGACAAAGTTTCACCTCCAGGTGACAAGAAACGCTGCTGGCTTGGGGTAGGCATATATTGGCCTTGGCTTGAATGGGTATTCTCTTCACCCATGAACTGTACCTACCAGGTTTCCGACCTCTTTCAACAGTGGCTTGATAGAGAAGATGCAATCTGCTTTTCAGGATGCCATGAGATATCCTTTGTTAAGGTTTGCAGAGATATTAGGGATAAAAGTTTGTAGAGAAAAGGAAAGTGAAGTGAGGTCTCTACTCACCAGTGACAGTCCCACGAAGGCAAGATGTGGGATCTCTTCCCTGTGACTTTCATGCCTACTGTCCTCCTCTGGTTTCTAACAATAGAGATGCAGCTGTCCCTACTGGAAAGATTAATTTTGGTCTCTCCACTCATTCAGCCAGCTATTTTTCATGAAACTTGTAGGAATGTAGTATCTTTGAGACCTTCATCACCGTCAGATTCAGTTGCAATTGGTCAAGTAGCTGAGAAAGACAGACACACAGACAGAAAGACACTCATTTCTTTGCTGAGTTTCCTAAAAAACATCCCAGATTCCTTTTCAGGATGTTGGTATTTGGGACTAAAGAAGTAGGAGTAAAAAATAACTTCTGCTCCCACCCCAGAATTCCCTTTAATCACCAAAAAGCCCTGCTGAGCCTTTAGATGGCAAAATATAAAAAAAAAAAGGAATAGCTTAGGTGAAAGGCAGCACGAAGTGAACAAGAAGCAGAGACTGGGTGTGTCTGATTAATGAACCACCACCTGCAAAAAATCAGGTGAGATGACAGAAAGGTATGGGGTCAGGGTAATGACCTAAAACTGCAAACAAGATGGTGAGGATACAGACACAATACAGGCAGGCACAGGGGAGAAGACTCAGCCAGATGTGAAGAGACACAGAGAAGAGGAAAAAGATGACAAACATGGAGATGCACAAACACCACTACAAGCTGGCAGAAAAGCAGAGACCTATCACAGAGACGCTGCAATTTTTCTGTTTATTGCTTTTTGAAAAATGCCTCATTCTGAATGGATTTTTTTCTCTTCATTCCCATTGACATTTGGGAAAGCTCCAAAGCACAGCACTGGCTAAAGCCCTCTCCCAACCTAAATCTTCAGCCCACACACATTACTCTTTAGTCATATTAACCACTCCCCTCAGACATTTCCAACAAATTGTTAATATCTTTTAAGCCCTGCTCTCCATTGCCTTTCAGATTCGCCTGGCCATTTCCTTTTCAC
>VYZW01018661.1:2157-19889 GCA_013401315.1 Balaeniceps rex | reverse complement strand
AATTACCTGTCAGTGTAAAGCAGGTTTTTTGATTCTCCCAAAGCATGCTATGTGTCTTTCTAGACGTGAGAGTGGAAAAACGCAGCTCCAGGTGAATATCCTCCACACAAAACCAGAGACTAGCAAGTTTCTATTGTTGATAGCAAATTGACTATTCTCATCAACATTTTGCCTTTATCAGAGGCAAAACACGTTTCCAATATTTCATGTGCTGACCTCGTAGTGGATGTATATGCAATCTCTGTGTTGTCTGAATTGTCGTCACTGACTGGATCCCTAGAAAAAAGGATTTGAGGAAGAGTATTTGGTTGACATCAATAAGAGGAAGTAGGCTTTACCGTCCTATAGTGCTGCCTCTTGCAGTGTCTTTGGCTGCATGAAGTAGCTATCATGCTATAATATTATGTAAGAAGAGTTTTCTACTTGCAGCCTTCACCATTTCCAACACTCGAAATTAATCAGGCTGGGTAAAACACTGTTGTAGATGATTTCGGGAACAGTGGAATGAAACCAGAACTCTCTAGAAATGCATCGATTAGGTTGCCCAAGATCTGCTTCACCTTAGCGATGCAGAGAGAGCATCCTTAACAGAAATGGGGAAAAAAAGCCTTTTAAGTTTTTGGACTAGCAGGTTCAAAAGCATTGACTTGTATGAGGTGATGGTGATACGCAACCATGGAGGGCACTGAGCAAGAAGAAGGTTGTGCCAGGGCAGTGTGGACCACTGTCTAGTACTTCAGCAGAAGGAGGTAGGATGGCAAAGACCGTTTTCACATGAAGAGAGCAAGGCTCATATAACTGCTTTGAGACAAGAAATTATGTTGCTTTCAGAGACTTATTGGTGGGATCTAATTAAACTACAGCGGAACAGGAACTAAAAAAATTCCCCTTAAATGGATTTGTTTGCTGGCAATTTGATAGGAAATCAGGGGACTAGGAACAGATAATTAGCTTTTTTATTTTTTTGCTCTAGTTTTAGGAGATTAGGAACTACAAAATGCATAATACAGACTTCTGGCATCATTAGCAATTCCTCTAGCTTTATTTTCCCTGTCACTCTGTAATGAGTAATGAACTAAGCTGGTATTAAAGCAAGCTTAACAAGCTATTGCTTTTTAAATTGGAAGTCTCCCAATATGTCCCTCTCCCTATTATTAATTTTAAATAACTCTCATTTTTGTTGCTGCCTTTCTGTTCCTTGTGAATTGTGCATAACATTTGTATTTACATACCTTCAGTCCTCCCAGCAAAGATGCAGTGATTAGACTCTCTCTGTTACCAGCTTCCAAGACATAAGAACAAAGGACATTCCTAGGCAATGAAAGGTCAGAAAACATATGATCAGAGTCAGGAATCTACTTTAGAGGCAAGATAGTCTGTGAAATTCACTACTGCATTGAAGTTGTGGAAATTCCTGGAAGATGCTCAAAATTTCATGTCTATTAACAGCATTTGTAATTGAGCTGCTGAAAATAGTGGTGAGAGTAAGCCTGGTTTATCTTCCTTGAAAGGTATTTCTGGCCACTTGGCTGTAAGGAGGCTGGGGTTGAATCACTGGTCCTGTTCAGCTGGCATTTCCATCCAGCTCAAAAAGGGTGTTATTGATGAATAATTCAGATTATTGAGGTCAAAAGACATTTGGGCATGCAAAGAACTTAACACAGTTTGATCAAAGAAGGTGTAGTAAGTGGAGGACAGAACAATGAATGCAATCTCATGTGCTCCTGTTTTCCATTTCCCATAAAATAAGAACAGATGATGTCCAGCAAAGGTGGGAGATCACTTTTTCAATGATAAAGGAAAATACCTGGAAATTAACCTACTTGTGCTTGTTGTCTTAATGAAGATAGAAAAAACATTTCTAAATGTGAAATTTGGGATCTGATGTTCCTATTCTTTTTCCAAAGACTTTGGCATTGAGGATACTTGGGTTTCTTGAGTCTCTTCAATTCCTGAGTTTCCTGTACATAATAAAAATTTAACTATTACTGTGTTAAGAATTAAAACACTTACAGGGTTTGGAAGATGGTTTCTGTGTGGAATATATTATTTCACTGTGTGCTCTAGAATTTACTTTGCCTCCTCTGAAGCATCTGACCCTGTTGGAGATAAGTTATAAGAATAGGTGAATTCCTGGCCTAATTTGAAATTTCCCTATCTAAAAGACAGTAAAGCTAGCAGTGTGGAAAAAAGTGTCTTTCTATAAATACAAATGAATTCAAGGCCAAGACTTTTAAAAACACAAGTGATTTTTGGACATTTCTGTTCTGTTGTGCTTAACCTGTGAGCTTCCTTTGAAGGGCATTGATGTCTCAAAGATAAGACACTTGTATCTTGAATGTTGTGTAAAGTTCTGGTGCCTCTCATCTCAAAAAGCCTAGAACAACTCTAAAACATGCAGAGAAGGGAGATGGGAGGATCAGAGATAGGGAATGCCTTCTAGATGAAGGGTAGTTAAATAGAGTAGATCTCTTCAGTCTAGGAAACAGGTGGCTGAGGATGGACTTAACAGCTTTTGTAAGCATAAAATTAGGGGTTGCATGGAAAAGGGTGAATAAGGAACCGTTTCTTGAAGAATATGTGGCTAAGCCTGTGGATGTTGTTGCTACAGGACATACTGTGGGCAGTGTGAGTTCAAAAATGAGAAAATCAGGAATAAAGCCTATTAAAGGCTATGAAATATGAAGACACTGCAGACTCAGGAAGTGCCGAAGAGCTGGAGCCTGAGGCAGGGCTCTTGGGAAGTGTTCCTGTATGCTGCCTCTGTCCTTGCACTTTTTCCTTTCCTCTGGTGTAGGATGTGGTTAGAGATTCACCGCTGTTCTGACTTGATGCAACCATTTCTAAGTAAAATATTGGGCTCTCACCTCCTGAGAAAGAGGCTGTGTAAAAACATCTCTGTTTAGGCACAAAAAAATAGATGGTTTCAAATCCCTCTTTGCACTTCAGGCCATAAAATGCCAGATTTCAGAGCATTAACTGTAAAGAATATCACCTTGCTCTGTGCCTGACCCCAGGAATATGGGATAGCTTGTAGATTAAGGTATTATTTGCTGCAGGCACGAGGATTGGAATTTAGCCATTATTTGAGCAAAAGAGAATACTTTATGCCAAGTGACAGCACTAGGTGAGTGATGCCATCTTATTTCTTGATATGAGTGTAAGTGTAAATCCATCTAAATATGGTTCTACATGATAGAGCTTAACAATTTCAGAGAGGAGTCATTACAGATGATCAAGTAAATAGAATGTATTTGGAAAGAAAAAAGCCCACGAGCTTGAATAGTTATTTACCTGATGGCTTAGTGCATGTAGGCAGAGGAGTGGTTAACCTGTCAGGCTTCCTATGTACCTGTCAGAGTGTTTTCTGTTCCACAGTATACATATTTATACAATCAGATTGAAGACTTAAATGTGAAGGAGCTACTGCCAGCTGTGAGATCTATGTGCTCTGTGATGACAGGAATATCTTTTGAAATAGAAAAGCAATTCCTTTAAAATATGCAAGGCACAAACTTGTTTTGTCTTCACACCTTTAGGCAAACACGAAAAAGGAGGGGTGGGAAGAAGAGAGGGAGGGTTACTCTAGCTCTTCTTGGGAGAGTTCCCAGCTCTGTTCAGCTTGGTTTGCCCTTGGGCTAATGGAGCTTTCCCTGCGTAGCATCCAGTAGCCAAAATGCTTAGGAGAGTCAGTCTGCCAGCGGTGCCTGCTCAGGAGATGGACCCTTGGACTGACATCTTGCTCAAGGTCTCTGGTTCTTCCAAATTTCACTTTTGAAGAAGGGTAAGGTAGCAGAAAGTGTTTCATGTGTTCCTGGACGTTTTGTCTTGGGGTTCAGTTGTTGGTCTTCCGCTCCGCAGGTGGGTTATGCCCGTGCAGCGCAGTACCTGCTTGTGTTAGAAGCAGATTCCACGTATGGAGCAGATTAGTTTAGAGGGGGGGTTTTGTGCATTGCAGCATCACTGAGGCATCTCAGCTGAAATTGGGCAATGTTGCGAAAGGCACAGCACAAACATTTAGGAAGAGAATTTCTGCCCAGAAAAATGTAAAAAGGCAAGAAAAATTAGAAAGGGTGTTTCCATTGCAGGGAGCTGAGCCCTGTGAGGTTAACCTGTGAGGTTAACATAACTTGCCTAAGTATCAAACAGGGAGTATGTTCCAAAGGCAGCTCTAATACAAGATTTGAGTGCGATGAAAAGGCAAGTGCTTGTTTCATGTTTGCTGTTGGGCGTAGGCAAAGTAACCTTGCTACAGCTGAACCGCTTACACTAGAGATCTAAGCACCAGCATTGATCCCAAAGGCTCTAAGGAGTGCTTGGTCTGGCACCTCTCCTTGCATCATTTTTCTGCACTTCCCTTAGGTCATTTGACAGGTTGATATGACTCTCAGTCTCTGCTCAGAAGAACCTGAAGCGGTAGGAAGAGTTGTAAATCTGCACTGAGGGTTGTCAGCAGGGTTGTATTTACAGCCCTGCACAAACACTTCTCCATGTTCTGCCTGGGTACAGCCCCTCTGTTTGGCCTCAAACTTTGCGGAGCACTTAAATTCATTCCCATAGAGAAAAATACGCAAAGGAGAAAAAAGAAAAAGTATCTACTTATCCATAAATAAAGACAATAAGGATCATTAGTAATAATAATTCAGCTTTGAAGTTGCTGTGATGCTGGCAGAGGCAACCTCTTAGTCTCCAACCTGGATGAGAGTGGATTCGAAGGCATGGGGCTGCACTGTGGGGTGGCAGCGACAGCAATCTGTTGTGTCGCTGCCTGGACAGTGTGGCTGAAAAAGCAGCCTTAGAGGCGCACGCACTGAGTCCAAATTGGCTTCTGCCAGTTTTCCCACATGCCACTGTTTCCTGTTATTGCAAGATTGTGTTGATATTTGTGTTTATCTACTTTCTGTCCAGATATTTAGATATTGGTACAATCTCCCTTCGGTGCTGCTATCTCTGATGAGTTACATGCTGTATTTCAGAGATTTTTAAAGCCAGAGAATATATATTTTAAAGTGTGGTTTTGATCAGGGAAGCAACTAAGTAAAAATAACCCCATCCTTATTCCAGAATGGTTCCCTAGTGTATTTTCAAGACATTTGATTATTTTGACAAATACAAGTCTTTATGCTGCTTCTCCCTGCAGACCTTGTAAAACTACGGAAGAGTGGCCTGCAGTCTTTTCTGCCTAGAGCATCTGCTGCTTTAACTCATAGGCACAGTCCTGGATATGCAATTCAGAGTCTTTATTACCTGTGCTGCTGTTAGAGACAGGACAGGAGAAATGTAGTATGATTTTTCCAATCTCAAAATGAGATTTCTCAACTGTCAGAGGAGAAAAAGCCCATCACTGAGTTGTAAACTGAGCAATAACAGAATGAATGCAGGCTCTCTGCTGTCACTTCTTTATAAACTGATTGCTCCGCTGGTGGGCCTGTTGGTGCTCACAGGGTTCAGCGTGGGCCCACATCAGAAGATAAGGGTAAGAGGTGTGTCTTACCAGAGCAGAGCGGTGCATAAAATATGCATCTGTGAACAATTTGCTTCTTCCTCCATGTGTTACCTTCTCGCTCCTGTCACAGAGGCTGGTGTTTCTGCGCCTTACGAAGTCTTGTGCTTCTGGAGAATGAGCATCTGTGTCCAGCGGTTATACTGACAGTAAGCAGAGCAGGAAACTCTATGCTGTGCTCTTTTTTCGCTCCTACCGCATACTGCTCAGGCACGCTGAGGCTTAGGTGCTGCATTGCTGATTTGAGATGGAGCTGAAATGTAAAATCTCAATTTCAGCCTGGATTTCTAGCCCCAGGAATTTGAGACTCCCTTGATGAAGGGTTTTTGTTTCAGATCCCTGTTCAGATGTGATACAGCTGTAATGTCCAAATGGCTTCTGGGTCCAAGTCTTGGTGTGACCCTTCTGCCTGACTGGGAGCAGGGAGGCAGTTGTCTCCTGTTGGCAGCAAACTTGGATCCAAAACTTCCTGAAACTAATAACAAGCACTCATTTAATGTGTCTCTGGTAACAGAAGTTTGGGGGTTTTTTTCCCTACTTATTTAGCAAGCTGCTTCTGAGAATTTGCAGGAGCTGGGGGAAAGGCAGGGCTGTGAATCCTAGTGTGGATCGAGCTAACTCAACACTGTAACTGGAAGTGCAAACTAGGGCAAAATGCTGTGAAGTGGATATGGAGAGGAGCTGTTTGTTTTAATTTTACCTACCGTGTTACCCCTAGACTCTGAACTCTGAAGCTAGCTGGCAGCTTGTTCATCAGCATCTGGAGATCATACGGAGAGGATCCATGCCTCTTGCACCATCTGAACTTCCTCTTAAGAAGCGTTTGCTAGAGCTAGTCAGGAATGGGTTTTTGTTCTCATGAACAGTCTCAATATAGATCTAATGGGTTTTCATGTACCTTTTTTTTCCTATGGTTTTCTTTTGGAAAAGGTGTGGGGAAAGGGTTTGTTATAAAAAAGGAAGCTTTTAGGTTTTGTTGAGACTGTGATGTGACTTAGTGCTTTGCTGTATTAAGATACAAACTAGTAATGAAATCTCCTGTACAATTTTGCTACCTTCCTCATATAGATGGACACTGCTGTCCTGATACTCTTGCATCTATATGGTTGTGAACATAAATCCACTTCAGACAATTATAGAAACAGAAGTTCCATCAAGCTGAGATGCACACTCATTATTTAACAGATAGTTAGTCCTTTAGGGACTCTGACTGCATCCTGATGTAGGGATTTGGAAATCTTTTTCTGGGAGGAGGTTTCCAGGTCTCAGCATTCGGATGACACTTAGTCCCCTGTAGTCATTAGTGCTACCTCAGGGAAATGACCTTACTGATTTAAGCTGTATTCAGGGAACAAACTTATGAAAGGCGAAAGACCAAAATAGAAGCCAGTATTTTCTAAAGAAGCCTCTGATTTGGGGTGTTTATTTTGCCATGATCATTAACAGCCTATACATCTGCTGCTCACAGGTTCTTTGGTTGTTAGGAATTGTTGGATCTTTGGAGAAATCAAACAGAAGACAGAGTTTCACTCATATCACTCACTTTTAAATATTTAAAAGTAAGGGGAGAGAAAGAGTTAAAAGAAAGGGAAATGATGTTACAGATTTGATTCCATCACTGCTATTAGCTGGTGTATTTTTACTCATAGTTACAGAGAGTCCTTTTCAGTTTAGAATGATTTGTTTTAAGGTGAAAGTTAATTTAAAGACAAAACAAAAACAACCTGAGATATGTTTGGTGCCAACTAATTTGTGAGTGTTTTGACAGTGTCTGAAAATCCCAGTCAGAGACCAAGACCTCCTCAGACCAGGCTTTCTACACGTTTAACAGAAAATCAGTCCTTAACTCAAAAGAGTTTGCAGTCTAAGTGTCAGAGGAGAGACAACCGACAAAAATGACAAACAGATGGGAGGGTGTGCAAAGAAACAGCAAGCCAATTAAGATTAGCATAATAAGAAATGCAATGAGGTTATTGTAATGCTCAGTAATTACACCCAAGTTAGAAACTGATGGGTGGTGAATTTCTTATTTTCTGCTTGAAAGTGATCGAGTTGTTTCCTGCTGTTCTCTGCTGTCTGTGTGCAGGAGTGTGTGTATTTTCAAAGCCCCTTCCTACTTTTCGGGTGTGGGAACTTCGATGCTTGGGCATGTTTCCTTGGGCTGCCAGATACCCAGTTTGACGGAAGCTGTATCCAGAACTGCCAGTGCTCTCAGCTTGTGGAAAGCAGTTCCCAGGATGATTTCAGACATTCTTTGGAGGCTTATGTTTCAGTCTCTGCATATTTTGCCTACTTACAAGTCAGTCTTTAGTGAACATATGAAGAGTCTGTTACCATTGGGAGAGGAGTGAAATACCTAGAGTGATCCAGAGATAAATGCTACCTACTCTGAATGCAGCCCTCCTTTCGTGGTCATGTTTGGTGGTGTGATCTGCCAGGAGTGATGTTCTGCTCAGAAGGCAGCAGGTCCAAGAAAGGAAGTCTGTCCAGTGAATGAGGCCAGGAATGTGAGCGACTGCAATCAAAATGTGCTCTTTACTCCATAGACAGCAGGGCAGATGGCACTGAAGTTTATGAAATCACGTGATAGGCTCTGGTGGAGGGAAGCATGTTAAACATGTCAATGAACCACAACTTGGAAAGCCCCCATTTAGCTACTTGAATAATCAGAGCAGGTTCTCCCAGTGCTGACAAGTTGAAGGTTTGTCATCATTTTCTCCAGGGAGTATGAAATACATAGTAGTAACAAACTAAGAGGGCATGTTTTTAGGGAGAAAGTGAAAGTACATTGATAATCCCTTTGATACTTATGGCTGCGGGATGAGTTCCCTTATGTCTATCCACTCTGCTGCAGACCCAGCAAAGCCTGACCCTAAAAATCCCAAATTCCTGTATTCATGTTGTAAGTTGACCTTAGTTCCTTGGAAGTAAGGCTGACCTGCACTGGGTTACAGTCTCTGAAGATCTGCTTCCCAGTTTCCTTGGCTATGCAAAATGTGCAGCTTGTAGCTGTGTGCTGGAAGAGCACTTTTTGAATGAGGGAAGGCTGTTATCCTCTCTATTTTTGGTTGTATTTTTGTGCAGCTGGCTAATGAGTCCCAGCTCGTGCAGTTACTATAACAGAGACCTGCACAGTTGGAACCTGTCAGCTGCTAAGGTACTGCTTTTCACAAAAAGGAACGTTTTCTAAAGTTCAGCAAAGTCTTAGAGACAACAGGGGTTCTTTAAGAAAGCTCCATTGTCTCCAAGGCACGAGTAGTTTTCTCTTCTCTGGCAGTAGACTGTGTCTTGGCTTCAGGTAGCTGACCACCTCTCTATCAACTCCCTGCAAGCCAGAGAGGAGCGAGCTTTGCAGGAGAGACGCAGCACAGAAACTTCATAGGACAGAGTCATTTGAGAATTTCCTTCTGGTGCAAAAATCACATCTGAAGCATACTAGAGGTTTTCTTTCTCACCTTCTGCCTTGTGAATGTCTATTTTATCCAGTTCTTTTTTAGCACACAGCTTGGGCTTGTTTTGTTCATGTAATAGATAAATTCAGGATATGTCACCTCTGACATGAATGTTGGGGTGCAATGCAGGCCGGCTGTGCTCCTTAAGAGATGAGGCACCTGACTACAATAACATGGTGGGCAGGGCAGGGATCTGGCTGGCCAGGGTGCATCTCCACTTTGCCCCATCGAGGCAAGCAGGGCCAGGCTGGGGATGGCAGTCAGGGTCAGCTGAGAGTCCAGATCATTAGACATGTCCGTGGTAATGAGGCTGGTCCAAAGTCAAGCTGAGAACGCAAGTCAGGGTCAGGACCACATCCAGTGACACCAGGCAGGTCCATAGTGGTGAGTGAGGCAGGTCTGAACTCAAGCTGGGGAGTCAGTATGCAGAGCAGGGTCTAGATCAACAAGGTCTGTTGCCAGGCACAGGCAGGGCTGGAGCTGGAGACAGGCACATCTCTACAACAGCTGAGGCAGGGACTGCAGGCTCAGGGCTGAGCTTAGAGCGAGCCCCCTGCACAGAGGGGGTGGGGGGATGCCCTAGGGGAGTCAGGGTGACTCAGACCTTGGCCTTGGACTTGCATTGCGGCATTTTGTGTTAGAAAAGCTGAGTTTCACGCTCTCTTTGCATCACTGTCAGGAAGAAGAAAGGTTCAAAGCAAATTGTGGGGCCTTTGCAGTTGGTACAAACTCCACAGTGGTGTAGATGAGAGGCAAATGCTACTCTCAGGCTGGGGAGGGGAGCGGATCATTCCCTTACATACCCTATGGGCTGGCCACATCAGGGAGTTGGAGGAGCTGTGCTGGCTGAGATGGACCTCGCATTGTCAACTGGAAATTTAAATAAGTAAGCTGCTGCTTCTTTCATAGGAAAAAAACCCAACAACAAACCACCTTCCAATCTCTTCTCTTTCAATAGTTGGGATAGTGGGACTGACAGAGCTCTTCTCCAGCCAGTTAGGGTTTGAGCCTAGCTTTGGAATGCCTTCACGTGCTGCTGCAGCAGGAGTTTAAGTTGTTCCTCTATTTCCATTCATCCTTCCCTCAAATGCAGGAGTAGTTTGGGCTCCGCGCTAGCAGCCAAAGCAGCATTTCTGTGGTTCACTCCAGGGGAAGTTGGTAGGCTGAATGGGAGCGTGAATGTGTGCTGCCTGGTTGGGGATCTCCAGTAGTTTCATGCTGCTTTAAATGCTGATGACTGTTTTGGCTGGCTCTGAAAGCTGATGGCTTTAGCTTGAATTTTTTTTTAGAGCCATTCAAAATCCTCATCCCGTTCAATCTCTAAGAAGGGGAAAACATGCACTCCAGATAAGTGATGTGTGGCAGAGATAAATCAGCTATAAATTGCTTGATTTCCTTTCAGAGAGTAGCTGCTTTTGCATAATTTTTTCAAAGAATCTTGGAGGGTCATGAGGAGGCAGGGACTATACCACACTGTTTCTGTAGCACAGAGACATATTGCCCTTTTTCAAAACTGAAATGCTGACTTGCATTTTGTTGTGCATTGCTCAGGAGCTGTCTGCACAGGTTTTACAAGCCTCAGATGACGGAAAGCAAACTACAGTCAGATGACCTTGAAAGAGGTCAGCAGCAACTTCCTTTGTCTGTGCTACCTACAAGCCCTGGCTGGACTACATTCACTACTCTTCATTCTTAAAAAAGTTACACTTTCAGGGGTCCCCAAGAAATCTCATTTGCCTTCAGTGGTTTTTTTTGGATGTGATTCAAGGGGCGGGGGGCAAATAGAGGAGCTTAGGGAAAAGCAGTAGCCCATTGCCTCTGAGCCTCTGGTCTTCAGTGCCTTTGCTGAATCTGTCCTCAGGGTTACCAATGCAAATCACTCTTTTTTTCTTTTTTTTTTCTTTCTTTCTTTCTTTTTTTTTTTTTTGGATGTAGAGACTTGCCAGCTAGAAATGTGACTTGAACCAATAGTTCATTTCACGCAGTAGGTACTGCAGAGCAGTTGGTATGCTAACTATCTGAGCCTGGTGGCAGAAGCCAAAAATGGAGAGTAACCCTCCATCTGCCAAGAATTCAAGAAGGTGGGAGGGAACCCAAAGACAAGCACCTGCTGACATCTAATGCAGGGATGGAGAAGGAAACTGCGTGGGATCCATAGGTGGATCTGAAAGATGTTTTCTTGTGTTTTACAGATGTTTTTGTTAAAAAAGTAAGCGTGCAATGAAGTTTACGTTGTGTTAGGTCTCACCTGACAATGAATAATATTTGGCAGTGCAGTCATGTTACAGGTACAGTCACAGTCACAGGCCAGGTTGCATTAGCCATAAGAATCTCTATTCTAAGTCTAATTTAGCTCTTCATTGGGAATAAAGAGCCAAACCCCCTTCCCTTTCTATAGCCACAATTTAAAATAAAATGTCTGTTAAAGAGGGATGATCTTGAATAAGAACTGTACTTGCACCATCCCTATTCCTTCAGGGCCTTGAGATCATTTTGGTTTAACTGAATAATTCTGCTGTGGTCCACTGCTTTTATCATTGGTTAGTGCTTTTAAATGGTTAACCATTGCATGCCTGTTGGGCTTAAATTGCTCGATTCAGAATGGCAGGCAAGCTCTTTGTCTTTGCAGATTGTCACGGAGAAAGTATGTCTCTGTGAACCGAAGTGGAATCAGCACTTTCTTGTTTTGTTGATTACCTCAGAAGAAAATCCCAGTCAGTAAGGCAGTACAAGTTCTTGGGATATGACTGGGTATCCTAAAATGCAAAGGGTTAGACAGTAATGTTCTTTCAGTTTCTAAAACATGAGGTTATGTTAAAATTATTTGCACAGAACATGGTTTGAGTGGTTTCAGAAGGAGGTGCTACTTGGTTTTGCAAAGTCCAAGATACCCTGTACTTGTGGAAGGCTAAAGTGATACAGAATCTAATAGGCAGGCCTCTCCTTTTCTTGAATGGAAAGCTAGAGTTTATCAGCAGAAATACAATATCTTTTGGGAGAAGTTCTTTAATACTTCAGAGGCATCCCAAACCACATTTTAGATACCAGCTGCTGTGTGTGGCTTTTCCTGCTTTATAGCATGTGTCATTTGAATTAGATGCTGAATCTTTGGCTAGATGTATGGGAATGTTTTTCTGCACACAGCAGCAATATTGCTATCCCTTGGGAAAAGAACTTTCCCTTCAACATTTGCTCCTGAGAAGGATGTGTGAGCCAATTAACACCTCATATTTGGGAATGGCAGTTATACTGCTGGAGCTCTGTTATTTTCTTTGGAGGGTGGAACCATTTTTTAAAAGGAAAAGGAAAAGGAAAAGCTATAGCTGTGACCAATTCTGGTTGCAAAGTCTGAGAGATGAAAACGATGTGCCTCTGTTGATGGTATGCCAGAGGGAAAAGCTTCAGCCCAGGGGCATCTTGAGAAGCCTGAAGGTGGTCCAAGGGAGACTGCTTAACAAGAACTGCAAAATTCCTCTCTTGCAGCAGAGTTACCCCGTGTATCTGTACAGGTTGGGACCCAAGTAGCAATCCTGCTGTGAGGGCCTTGGAAGTTAGGAGGGATGTCAAGCTGAATATTGACTAACAGCGCACTCTATATGTGAATAAGGTGAACTACATGCTGGGCTACATACAGAGGACTGTGGCTAGCAGATTGAATGAAATTATTATCTCTCTCTATCTGAGACTGGTGAGGCTTTGCCTGGTATGCTGGGTCTAATTTTGGGTCTCCCACTTCATGAAGGATGTCAAGAAACTGAAGCAGGTCCCTCAAAGACCTGCTGGGATGGTTAGGGGCTGAGAACACATGAATTATGGGCAAAGTTTGAGAGAAATGGGTTTGTGTACTCCGGTGAGGGGAAGCAAAGGGGCCATTTAATAAAAACCTACTTGAAGGGAGTAACAAAATTGACAGAGCCAAACCCTTCCCAGTAATTGCAAGTGGTGTGTCAAGGGTGCTGTGGCCAGAGGTTGCAGCTTGGAAGCTTCAGACTACTTAGGAAGAGCTTCTTCATTTGTTTGGTACTGGAGCTCTGTAATAAGGTACCTGGAGATGATGTGTCTCCATCCTTGGACATTTTCAAGACTAAGATAGACCAAACCATGGTTGTGCTGATCTAGTGTTGGCAGTAGCCCTTCTTGGAGAACAACGTTGGGCTAGAGACCTGCAGAGTGCCCACCAACACTTCTGTAGGTCTGTGTAAACCTGGACTCCTGGCCAGCCCCCTAATCTAGGCAACTACGGTGAAGTGGGGAGCAGCATTACTGGAGTGATGCTCGACTTGGTCTTGGAGCACTGAACTCTTCAAGGTGGGTCATTGACTCAGGGTAACAGGTGAAGGTGTGTGTTTTTCTCTTGGCATTTCCCCCCCAAGTTTATTTGACACAAGCCACGCTTGTTGTTGCCTCTGGATGAGACATTATTAAAAACCACTCCGCTAAAAAGAGGCTGTAGTGAACCAGACTCCTGTGGTTCATCTGACAGTGTGCCGTGCTTCCACCTCTTGCCATCAGCTGTCTTTTTTCTTTTAAAATATTTCTGTTTTTTTCTGCTATGTTTGTTTTTCTTTGTTTTATCCCAAATTCTTCTTTATCTTCTNTTAAATGGTTAACCATTGCATGCCTGTTGGGCTTAAATTGCTCGATTCAGAATGGCAGGCAAGCTCTTTGTCTTTGCAGATTGTCACGGAGAAAGTATGTCTCTGTGAACCGAAGTGGAATCAGCACTTTCTTGTTTTGTTGATTACCTCAGAAGAAAATCCCAGTCAGTAAGGCAGTACAAGTTCTTGGGATATGACTGGGTATCCTAAAATGCAAAGGGTTAGACAGTAATGTTCTTTCAGTTTCTAAAACATGAGGTTATGTTAAAATTATTTGCACAGAACATGGTTTGAGTGGTTTCAGAAGGAGGTGCTACTTGGTTTTGCAAAGTCCAAGATACCCTGTACTTGTGGAAGGCTAAAGTGATACAGAATCTAATAGGCAGGCCTCTCCTTTTCTTGAATGGAAAGCTAGAGTTTATCAGCAGAAATACAATATCTTTTGGGAGAAGTTCTTTAATACTTCAGAGGCATCCCAAACCACATTTTAGATACCAGCTGCTGTGTGTGGCTTTTCCTGCTTTATAGCATGTGTCATTTGAATTAGATGCTGAATCTTTGGCTAGATGTATGGGAATGTTTTTCTGCACACAGCAGCAATATTGCTATCCCTTGGGAAAAGAACTTTCCCTTCAACATTTGCTCCTGAGAAGGATGTGTGAGCCAATTAACACCTCATATTTGGGAATGGCAGTTATACTGCTGGAGCTCTGTTATTTTCTTTGGAGGGTGGAACCATTTTTTAAAAGGAAAAGGAAAAGGAAAAGCTATAGCTGTGACCAATTCTGGTTGCAAAGTCTGAGAGATGAAAACGATGTGCCTCTGTTGATGGTATGCCAGAGGGAAAAGCTTCAGCCCAGGGGCATCTTGAGAAGCCTGAAGGTGGTCCAAGGGAGACTGCTTAACAAGAACTGCAAAATTCCTCTCTTGCAGCAGAGTTACCCCGTGTATCTGTACAGGTTGGGACCCAAGTAGCAATCCTGCTGTGAGGGCCTTGGAAGTTAGGAGGGATGTCAAGCTGAATATTGACTAACAGCGCACTCTATATGTGAATAAGGTGAACTACATGCTGGGCTACATACAGAGGACTGTGGCTAGCAGATTGAATGAAATTATTATCTCTCTCTATCTGAGACTGGTGAGGCTTTGCCTGGTATGCTGGGTCTAATTTTGGGTCTCCCACTTCATGAAGGATGTCAAGAAACTGAAGCAGGTCCCTCAAAGACCTGCTGGGATGGTTAGGGGCTGAGAACACATGAATTATGGGCAAAGTTTGAGAGAAATGGGTTTGTGTACTCCGGTGAGGGGAAGCAAAGGGGCCATTTAATAAAAACCTACTTGAAGGGAGTAACAAAATTGACAGAGCCAAACCCTTCCCAGTAATTGCAAGTGGTGTGTCAAGGGTGCTGTGGCCAGAGGTTGCAGCTTGGAAGCTTCAGACTACTTAGGAAGAGCTTCTTCATTTGTTTGGTACTGGAGCTCTGTAATAAGGTACCTGGAGATGATGTGTCTCCATCCTTGGACATTTTCAAGACTAAGATAGACCAAACCATGGTTGTGCTGATCTAGTGTTGGCAGTAGCCCTTCTTGGAGAACAACGTTGGGCTAGAGACCTGCAGAGTGCCCACCAACACTTCTGTAGGTCTGTGTAAACCTGGACTCCTGGCCAGCCCCCTAATCTAGGCAACTACGGTGAAGTGGGGAGCAGCATTACTGGAGTGATGCTCGACTTGGTCTTGGAGCACTGAACTCTTCAAGGTGGGTCATTGACTCAGGGTAACAGGTGAAGGTGTGTGTTTTTCTCTTGGCATTTCCCCCCCAAGTTTATTTGACACAAGCCACGCTTGTTGTTGCCTCTGGATGAGACATTATTAAAAACCACTCCGCTAAAAAGAGGCTGTAGTGAACCAGACTCCTGTGGTTCATCTGACAGTGTGCCGTGCTTCCACCTCTTGCCATCAGCTGTCTTTTTTCTTTTAATTAAGTCTGTTTTTTTTCTCCCCCCCGCCGCCCCCCCCACCAATTTCATTTCTGTACCACAGGGCTGAGTTTCTTCTGGGCTTTTAAAAGTACGGAGTTATTAGCGGATACATAGCAATTTCCACTGGCCATGATAAACTGTGGTTTCTGTGATTCCATCTCTAAAAGTTTCCTGGATTTTTAGTCCTTTTGAAACTTCCAAGAGACTGCATGGTTCAAGGATAGAGTTAACAGAATGCCTTGCCTTGCTTTAGTATGGTCGTGCTCAAGTATTTAATGGTGCTTGTGACCAGCAATTTCAGCTGAAGCAAAACGTGTAGTTGTCAGTTGATTAGACTACTAACGTACTGTAAGAAAAAGTGTATCTTTAACAAAAATAAATAGGACCTGCATTCTCAGCTTGGTTAAACTGCCATAGCTTGGTTGATTTCAGTGAGGTCATGATGGTAAAAATCATATCTTCCTTTTAGGTCTTTTTAACTCTGTATTGCATGTTGGATGGCATTGGGCTGAAAAAACCCCAAATAAATGTGTCTGTATTATAGTGGAACAGTTGGTAATGAGACAACTTGCTACATTGTTATTAGTTTGATTAAAAACTGTTGAGAGAAATGTAGGTAAGTGCTAATAAGCAGATGCTTGGTACGACTTCTGTTGTCTTCCATGAAGTTTTCCTATTTTCTTAATAAATAATTTGTGTTATTTAATATCTGGAAGAGTATTATTTGGAAGTTCCATTAACTATCTGGAAGAAGTGATAAGGAAGAGAGAAGTTGTGAGGTCCCTGAATAGTAAGAAAGGTAAATGTTTTAAAGATACTTGGAAAGCTGAGTATGGGTAGGAATGAGAATGAAATTCATCATGGTAGAAGTCAAGTGAATATGTCTGATAAAATAATTTGCACTGATGTTTGAAGCAAACAAGTAATTTCAGAAGTGGTAAACAGGATATATCAGACCGTACATGTCTACAGCATGGTATGGCAATAGAAAGCACAAGCAGGAGTGCAGGCTGGTTTTGTTGAATAAATTACATCCCATAACAAAGAGGTGACAACTTCTTCTTTACCCACCCTTCAAATAAGATCTATCAAATCTGGTTCTGAATCGTCTGATACCATTGGGGGTTCAGATAGTGTATGTAAAATTATGGGAGAGGAATGGGAGGGTAAAAAAAAGCATGGTGGTAATTGTGAGCAGCATGGTTTAAGAATCTGACAGAATATAGTGGAGAAAAACAAGTATGATAACATGGAGGGTAAAATGAGAGAAGAGGGAAAGGAATTCTTTAACAGTAAATGAATGAGTTTTAGAAAGGACAAGTTACTGGGGGGAAAAAAAAATCTCCTTTTTATCCATGGAAGTCTTGATGGTGCCACCACGGTAACATGAAGCTGCATGACTAGGAGGTGAAGTGTAATTAACAGTTCTGCAGTGGCTGAGAAGTCACTTAGGGTAAATTAAATAGCTTGCGTAAAGTGAGTTCAACAGTAAAGTTCAAAATGAAAGCAGTAGTCAAGCCTCAGAGGAGAATAAACAAATCCAAGATGTGTACCTTGCTAACTACATACAAGAATTAGTTCTGAATTGAGTCTTTGTTTCTGAGTTTGACTTGAGGGCACTGGATCTTGCCTTTCCATGAAGAGGCAAAGATAATTGCAGATCATTTTCCACTCTGGAACGCTGTGACCTACCTCCTGCAGATCTGGTAACTTAAAATAACTCCCAGCTCATTACATGCATTTTAGTGCTGTCCCAGTCTGAGAACACTTCTCGGTCTCCACAAACCCCAAAGAGGTGGTTGCTGCTACGTTAAAAACATCACATTAGCACTTGCATTTATCCTGAGTTCTGGTGAATTTCCGTGCACTGAAAAATGTCTAGGAGGTGTCACTCTACTAAAAGTATAAATACTTTTTAAGAAAACCAGATGTGTTACAGCTTTGCTTCAGATAAACTCTTCCTCCACATTCTTTAGTTAGTGGTGTTCAGAACAAATGTGAAAGGAGCTAAGAGAAATTTACCACCTATCCTTTATCGTTTCTGCTTTCACATTTTCTGTTTATAATATTCAGCATAAGTTTTTTGCACACATAGGAGGTTCAGAATCCTACATTTTTTTGCTTTGTCAGACAAAAAATGTATGTAAGAAGTTTGAAGTTTAGCGTTGTAATTCAGGCGCTATATATAAATTCTTCCA